>SNQJ01S0101653.1:8101-38803 GCA_010110895.2 Picea sitchensis
CAGAAGTTTAGACACTACTTGTTGGGAGGACATTTTAAGATGTTCACTGATCACTCTGAGTTGAAATACTTAGTCAACAAGCTAGTGTTGGGGGGAAGAATATTCATATGGCTATTGTTATTCCAGGAATATGATTTTGAGAATGTGTTCAAGACAGGGAGAATGAACAAGGGACTTGACCACTTGTTTAGGTTAGAACATGGAGAGGAACCTACTATTTTGGAGGATACACTACCAGATGCACAGTTTCTAGCCATAAGAAAAGTTGATGATTACTTTGTCGAGATAGTCCAGTTCCTTTCTACAGGAATGGAACCCCGTGAGTTTATAATTATTCAGAAGAAACAAATGGTAGTTGATGTTGCATATTTTTCACTTATAGTTGGACAACTATATAAGATGGAACCATATAAGATTTTGAGGAGATGCATTATGGAGGAAGAAAGACCACTGATTCTAGAAGAAGCACATGAAGGCATCGCAGGAGGACATTTTGCAGGGAAAGAAACAACACAGAAGGTTCTTAGAGATGGCCTCTAGTGGCCCACGTTAGACAAAGATGCTAAGGAATACTACAGAGCCTGCGATGTATGCCAAAGAGTGGGGAAACCTTCTAGAAGAGATGAGATTCCTTTAGCACCTTAGAAAACTTTACAGGCATTTGAGAAATGGGCCATTGATTTTGTGGGACCTATCAACCCACCAGGGAAACACACATGATCCCAATACATCATCACTACAACAAAGTATTTGACTAGATGGGAAGAAGCAAGAGCAGTTAAGAACTGTAGTGCAACTATAGCTGCGCGATTCATATTTGATGATATAATAACCAGATTTGGATGCCCAAAGATCCTTATGAGTGATCAAGGCACACACTTCATCAAAAAAACTATTGAAGCCTTGACTCAGGAATTTGAAGTTCATCATTAGAAGAGTACACCATACCACCCACAAGCGAATGGTACATTTGAAGATTTCAATAATATCTTGGAGACATCACTGATGAAGATTTGCAGTGTGAATAGAGATGATTGGGATTTCAGAGTGCCAACGGTGTTCAGGGCTTATTGAACCACTTGCAAAAATATGACAATGCAGACTCCCTTGAAGTTAGTTTATGTCTTGGAAGAAGTGGCACCTATGGAATATTTGGTTCCCAGCTTAAGAATTGCATCATTTACAGTTATGGATGACACAGGCGCTGTACAAGATAGGATTGCGCAGTTGGTGGAACTAGAGGAAGACAGGTTTATTGCAGGATTTCATCAGCAGGTACAAAAAGAACGAGAAAAGGCCTACCATGACAAACATATCAAGAAGAAATCATTTAAGAAAGGAGATATGGTATTGGTATATGAAATAGAATTCATGAAGCATCCAAGGAAGTTCAGGACAAATTGGTTTGGGCCATATGAGGTTGCCTATGTTACAGAAGGAGGAGTTGTGTAGTTGAAGACCCTGAATAGAGAATGGAAGAAAGGTTTAGTAAATGGGAGCCGGTTGAAATTGTATTATGACAATCAGTTGCCTTGCATCTCTTGGTAAAAACAAAGGAAGAAGGGTCTAGGTACCAGGTGCAGTTGAAATTGGGTACTAGACACAAAAGACAGTCTTCACACAACAGGGTGGGACAGAGCAGAAAGTACAGGCTACTCTGCATAGTCTGCAGTCAAAGTGATATCGAAGGTTCAACCCTACAGTGACTTGGGATGAGTCACAGGTGAGTGTCGGGGGCTTGTTGGCCCTTGGTTATGGAAGGAAGAGAAGATTAAGGAATAAGAGAAAAGTACGAACTGCATAGAAGGCACATTAATCGATAATGGGTCAAAGTGGTCAAAGAAGTAGAAAAGAAGGAGCGAAGTAAGAGAAAGCTAGTCGTTGGAAGAGAATATCAAGGAAGAAAGATCAACAGAGAGGATGGATCATGGAAAAATCAACAAGCAGAAAAAGACACCAACAAATGATTTGGAGCACCTTGCGGAAAAGAAGGAAGAACAGGCTGGCGAAGCCCTTAAGATATAGGTTGCATGGGACCTAGGGTTTTGACACCTAGGGTTTTGGTATTTAGGGTTTTGAAAATTAGGCTTCGGTCTAAGTTGTATGAGAGTCATTGTAATGTATAAATAAATATGTAGAGGAGTGGGGAATGGTTGTTGATGTTGATTGATTATTTTTGTTGCATGAGAGAAGTATTGTGTTGTGAGAGCATTCTTTTATTGTAATGTCTTCAGCTAGGTGTGAAGATGAACCCTGCAGCTGGGTGTGCAGGGAGGGGAGAGAAGAAGAGAAAGAGAGAGAGATATGCAAGCTAAGTGCACATATATAACTATATGTTTTCATCTAATATATCAAGAAACACAATTCTGTGGATGTAGCACTAGGGAGAGGGTGAACCACATATATCTTGTTGTTCTGTGTGATTGATGTTGTGTTCTTTTCTATCTGATATATTTTTATTGCATTGTTGTGTTAGATCATAGATATAACTTTCAAAGTAAGCTTAAGCATGGTAAAGAATCTCTAGATTGTTGTGTGTTTTTTCTCTAGATCCACTTTGCATTTCCTCTGGTTGTAGACACATGTGTCCTGCAACCCCCTATTTCCACTTTAGGAGAGATTGCATCTTCTCCATAGGTGTTGCTGAAAGGGCCAATAGTTAGGGCTTTTTGTTGCACTGCTAGATTTGAACTTTAGGTTTGCCCATGTGCCAACACTCAATGTCTCGTTCTCCTTTTTCTTTATCTAATTGAATCGAGCTACAAACATCCCACTGTCTTTCTTCATTGATCATCTGCTCTTAAACAACTTGGAAAAATATTCATAGGATGTTAAATGATTGTTCGAAAGGCCTCTAAACTAACTGCGAGCTTCTTTAGTAAATGATGAAGCCAATAGCTTCATGGCTACATCCTTATGATCAATGTTTACATTATTCATGTCCCGACCTATGATGTAAAGATGATCTTCAACAATCACTACATTGTTTCCTGGGAACTTTGGCAACCATTTGTTTGACTCTTTTGGCATTGTGGTGGGGTATCTCGGGATGATGGCCATGTTAAGGGGGTTGTAGAGGTATTTTTCCCAAGGTTGATCCATTGGAGAAATGGGAAAGGTATCATGGAAGAGGGTTTTGACAATAAGAGACTTGAGGGGAGGCCTTCTTTGGTAGACCTTAGAAGGTTTGAACCTTCCAGGGGGAAAAGGATTAGAGGAGGAAGGGTTCTGGGATGGTGGAGTCACCATATGAGCTTCAAGAAGAGCTCATAAAAAAGGTGAAAAGGGAACTTCCCTTGGGTGGATTCGCTAGGAAAGTTAGTGAAAAGGATTTGGGATAACTTGTTGAAGTGTCATTAGGGTTCATAAGAGGATTCAAAATCCTCCCTAGAAAGGATGCTAAAATTTTTGATAATGCAAAAATTGCGCATGAGAATAAATGGCCCACTATACATTAAATTATATCAAAACCTTTCACATTAACCTTTCCGATAGACTTTAGAAAACCTGTTACCAAATTCTCTGATTTCCATACCAGTTCATCGGAGAAGTTGGCACTAAGCCTTCCTATTTTGTCCTTTTGAACCTCTTTTGAGTTGGTTCCTTCTCCAACCCTCATCAAAATTTTCACTATATTTTCCATTATACACTCATCATTGGATGAGGATATTCCACCCAACATCAGATCAATAGAATCCTTGGGTATTTGAAGATACTTAGACAGATTAGTTTTATGTATCAGTTATTTTTTTATCCTTACACTAATCCCATCTTCATCTTGCAGGTTCAAACATGTCTCCAAGAAAGAAAGTGACCAATACGACACCTACCACCGAGGCATATGGAAGTGGCCAACAAATTGAATAATAACTAGACATTGTTGGGTCCATGTATGACAACACGTCTAGACTCCTAGACAAGGAAGGGGATGCACTCAGATGGGGCAATGTGTACCATATGTTGAAAAACATAACTTATCCATTGATGTTGAAGACCAGGATGAACTTAAGATATTCAAGAATATTAGAAGGTTTGGAATATTCATAGTAGCATCATGTGTTGTGGTTTTCCCTTGCACTGACGCCATTGATTGGATATTGAATCATGTAGATTTGGGGGAAAAATATGTATGTAACTCTTGAAATGAACCTATAACATTGTTTCGACCCAAAGAATTAGAAATATTCCATCATCTTGAGAAGGGGACTAAGAAGCTAGATAAAAAACTTCTCCATGAGTTCGAATACATAACCAAGGATCGTTTCCCCAGGTCATACAAGATAAACAAGGAATTTGAAATCAGACACAAGGGAGGGTACCCTACAACTGCACTAAGGATCCCTTATTAGTACATGGTATCCATGCTATGAAGGCTATGTGGGGAACAATATGCCTCCTCCCATTTCTCCTTGTCATAGATTTCATTGATGTATTACTGCATGGATGAAGGATTATCATTTAACCGGGATGACATCTTGTTGACCAACCTCACATAAGCCATCACTGCAATTGTAGAAGCTCAACTAGAAACTTTCCCAAGTTTCCACATGTCTTCATGCCTCGTGGACATCATGTGCATAGGCCATCAATACCCAAAGGTGGGGTAGAAATGGAAACCATCAAACAAATGAATTCAAATATACTACAAAGTTCTCTGGGAGAAAAAGAATAAGACGAAATACCAAAAGATTTGCGAACACTTTTTGTCTCCTTTGTACGAGTTCATATTCTACATGCCAGACCCATGTATGACTGACAAGGAGATATTCATCATAAAAAGGATCAAGGATTGATACCTTATGGAGAACAATGATTATATCAAGGTGTATGGAGCCCCAAAATACCTCCATCTCCTCCCTTGATTTGTACTAGACAAGTTAGTACTCTAGGAGGTGGCATATTAAACAATGATCCAGGGAGTAGGAGGAATGCTAAACCAAGGAAATAAGGAAATATGGCCATCACTCCCACTATACATTGGTGTCTACTCATTTTTGAATACCAAACAAGCACAGGAAGAAGTAAACACCCTAGTCTCATACCATTTTGGAGAGGAGAGGTTGAGGAGACACAACCCTGAGGGGATAATAAAAGAACATTTCAATAAGGTAGGCTTGCCTTGGGAATACACAACATAAGTCTGGGAGGAGGAGGAGATAAATCGTAGTGAAAGAAATTATGATGAGGTCACCTTCAAGAGACGAGGAAAACCATTAAGGAGGATTATAGATGAAGATAGAGCATGCGAAGAATCCAAAAAGAAAGAAGAGGAAAAGGTAGAAGAAATGGCGTCCATTGCTTTCTCTCTTGCATAATCAGGATCAACAAAGGAATAAGAGACACTGGAAGATAAAAAAAGGAGGAAGAAAGAGAAGGTTCACAAGAAAAAGAATGAC
Organism: Picea sitchensis; assembly: GCA_010110895.2. Classification (NCBI taxonomy): domain Eukaryota; kingdom Viridiplantae; phylum Streptophyta; class Pinopsida; order Pinales; family Pinaceae; genus Picea; species Picea sitchensis. The sequence continues at coordinate 13,498 of SNQJ01S0101653.1, forward strand.
ATCACTGAGAAAAAGAGGGAAATTGTTGGAGAATCCAAAGGCAATGATAATTCAGAGGCTGCAACAATGGTAGATTCCCAGAAGGAAGGTGATCAAAAGGAAAAAAAAAGAAAGATGCAGCATGCAAAACAACAATAGAAGAAGCATAGAGATCAGTGAAGGAAGCAATTACCAAAGAAGTAGAGGAAGAACAAACAAGGAAATACAAGGAAGACATAAACGATCAGATAGTCCCAATGGATACAAATATCCATGAGATATCAATAGCTAGTTCCAACAGACATACACAATTCGACAGACTAAGTTTGGGACTCGGTACTTCATTCAGGCTAAATGATGTACTCAACCTGAGGATGTTCATATATGAAAAAACATCAGGTAGAATTGTACAAGAACAAGAGAAGAAATTTTCGGTAGCATGGGGGAACCCAATCTCAGTGATTACACAGATCCCCATGACAAAACATGTTAGAAAAGATCCAGTATCCATAACCTAACCTAGATTCTCTTTTTGGAATGCAATAGAATAGAACATTTAAAATATGTGCCGAAAGAGTTTGGAATAGGAAGCAAGGATTATAGAGCTTGAGGATAATCTTAGATAGGTAAAGGTAGATGAGGGAAGCCTTGAGAGTTTGAAGGAAAGCATAGAAAAAATAAGGACTAAGCTTGAAGAATCCCTTATTGATATGTACGCTCACTTACACATGTTCCAAGACTTAGCTTCTATTGTCATAAGCCAACATATCACTGTTCCAACCAAGCTCACACAATTCAATATTATCCAGGAGGGCATGAACAATATTGATACATGGATCATAGAGAAATTGGATGCACCGATAGAGCTATATTTCCCCTTAACTAGTGAAATAAAAATCGACATCTTTGCACTAAACCCCTTCCAACAACCGAGACAATAGGGAGACAAATAAATGAAAAGATCAATAGAAATATATTCATTCATACACAAAGCGATGAAAGAACTACTCAAGTTGTGCCGACTACCCAAACTAGAGGAGCTTGGAAAATATATTATAATGGAGGAACTGGTCGACAAGGTATAAGACAACACAAGTCACATACAAGAAGTCACCGAGGAATCCACCATAGTAACAACAAACCTCATTCAACCGAAAAAGGTCCATGCTATAGTTCAGGCATTCATGACTACATTATTGAAAGATATGTAGACCCTCGACAACAACATGGAGATTCACACATCCACCATAGTAGAGCTTGGATACCGTTGACTCTTTTCTTTGCATGATGAACTGAAAATTTGGGTAGCATATCTCTTGGACAAAAATCCATAAAAATACAAAATACAAAATATAAAATTGTTATTACCTGCTCCCTATTTTTTATTTTTTGAACTACTCCCAATTTTGTATTTTCTTTATACACTTGTCATCAAGAAGAAGGGATATGAACAATTTTGTAACAACTTCTTTAAGGGAATACAAAGAGTCACAAAATGTTTAGGAAAAGGGATATAAATAGAAGATACCCATTTTTATGGGTTCCTCAAGCATTGTATAAACTCAAGAACTAATTCAATGACATATACTGTGTTAATGAATATTGAGAAGCCCCCAAGGCCATTTTTCGAAGGAGAGAAGAACTTGTATGTGTGGTTGTTTTGTTGTGAACTATTTCAAGTGGAATGTATGATGATCACATGGATTGCAAGAACAATATTTTATGATAGACTAATCTGATGCATGCAATGTTATTTTACAGTATTGTTATTCTTTCTTAATTTTTGATAAGGCCTAAGTTCATGAGTTGTCATGTATGCCGAAATATAATTTGGATTGTTCTAGTTATATGTATGTATGCATGCATTTCTAACTTTGCACCTTTATTTCAACTTTTTGGGTGAAGTTTCTGGTAGAGATTAGTTTCATTACAACTCACTTTGGTTACTTTAGTTTTTCTCCTAGCTAGGATAGGATAGGATAGAGTAGTAGTAGATTATATTTATATTCATACATAATATTCATCTACATATTTTCTTGCACAACTATACATATTCACCCTCACCACCATAAATGGAAGTCAGGCCAAATTCCATATGGGTCTCGTAAACCAAATGGTGCATAATCTAATTGGGACCATGCACTGGGGAGTACCCCTTATTGTTGCAAGGATAATTCTTCCACATCAATAGAATTGGTGCTAGAAGAAGGGCATGAATTGTATGGATTACATAAATTCTCTACATAACTATGGTCAGTCCGCTAAAAGTGCTCCCTCTCAAACCCTTTTTCCTCCCATTAATTCAGAACAAGAGGACACATACAGAGACACAAATCCTACATTCAAAAGTGATATTGGTAGTTCTAAAACACATTAAAAAACTTAGTATCAAATACTCTATGAATAATTCATCGAAACCCGTCTTATCACCCGTGCATATGCTAAATTGCTTGGCAAGTTACCTATAGCTTTAGGGCTCCCTAGAAGAGGGAATACTCATGTGAATCGACCTAGTCATAAGTCCAATATTATTTTTTATTATGTAGAGGACATGATTAAGACAATTTTTCAAGACATACCAATACCTATGAGTCAAGTTCCTCCTACTTCTCCCGAAAAAGAGCACAACATTGAAGGAGAAACCCTCGAAGTTACTATCGAACAAATCATGGGTGAACAACGAGATAAATTAAAGGGAATTGATCCCACCTTGGATGTCCGAAGGTGCTTTAAATTTATAAATACCTTTACATGAAATTCACAAGAAATATGATAAGGCCCTTCCCAAGTTTGATCTCGATAGACCTGAATCACCATAGGATCACATAAAAAATGTATTCTTAGCTACTCACTTTTTAAATGTTCATCATGAAGATGTGGTCTATAGGATTTTTCCTTACACCTTCTTTGGCATAGCATCTACTTGGTACTTTAGTTTGCCACCTAATTCCATAACCTGTTGGGAAGACTTTGAGAAGTTCTTTATTAGAAAATTTGGTGAACGAAAAACAATCACATCCTTGTATAAGGAGTTAGGAACCATTAAAATGGATAAAAGGGAAAAAGTGAAGTATTTCAACCAACAATTTCTCACATTCCTAACCAAGTTTATCGTTGACACAACTCCTTCATAATCCTTAGCAATCAAATACTACATTGTGGCTCTTATCCCTTCCATAAGCATGTTTTTCAAGTGAGCTAATAGAGACACAATAGCTCTAAATTTAGATGAAGTTGAAACTATAGAGAGGGAGTTGTACTCGTATGACCATCACTCACACTCTGAGGAAATCAAGTCGAATGGAAAGAAACCTTTAATGCTAACAAAGCCACCCAAAAATGAACCTAAGGATATTGATATCATGGTGAAGTTGGTCAATTTTTTTTTGAATAAATTGATATATCTAAAAAAGAATGTCGATGAAGGATCTTCAAGAACTAAAAATTTCCACCTTTTTTTAAGAGAAACAACAACCCTCCTAGAACACTCGAAGCTCCTCAAGTTGCATTAAATATAGATATCTTTGGTAAAGATGATTTATGCTCATATCACCAACAAAACCATTCTGACAAGACATGTCCTAAGTGGGTAAATTCCATGACCTTGGTTATAAATCAGTTATTAGATCAAAAAAGTATGAATTATGAACAACCAAGTGACGTAGTGAATGATGATACCACTAAGGAAACTCCCCCAGACGTTTCTATGTTCCTTTGGGACTGGTTCATAGACTCAGACGATGAGAAAATAGAATATGTTTTAGTAGAAAATACATTAGTAGTAAAGGATGTCCCTAGATATTACAATTTGCGCAACAAAGGTTGAGACAAACAATATTGTTTGAAAAATATAAGAATATCCAATTTAAGTAGGATAGAATAAGGTAATCCATTTAGGATGAAATAATATTATATTGAGTAAAATGTATAAGAAAATGAGATGACTGATTACAATTACAATGAGGGACATATATACCCACACAGGGGTGCCCTTTCATTAATAGACACATCTTTTCATTATGATGTATTAATTATTATTTATTTATATATTCTATATATCTATCTATCTATATATATATATATATATATATATATATGTATATATATATATATATATATATATATATATATATATATATATCTTTTGATATTTATTATTGATTTGTTGCATAGCCTTCCTTTAGAAATGGTTGTCCTCAATGTATATTTATGTGAGGATGATTTGCAGGGGATAAATTTAGCTCATGGGCTAATTTTCCATGGTTTTTCCAAAAAGCAGTCATTTATTTTAAAAATGATTTTTAAAATTCATAGGATAAAATTATTTTACCTTAAAAATTGCCAAATAACACATAAAAACTATATAAAATACTTACAAATTTGAATATTTTACAAAAATATATTAAAACATTTATAGTTGACATATGGTGATTATTAATGTCATGGGGTTTCTACATTCCTAAAATGTGTTTCATCTTAAAATCAAATCCCTGATTTATGGAGAATATACATCTTCATTCTGATTTCATGCCTTTGCATGATTTCTCACATTTTGGCATTTATGTGATGATACAGATATGTGTGTGAGTTAGGTAGAGGAACAGGTGAGCGATGAGTAGGGCAGACCATCTAAAATAATCTTTTATTGGAACATTGCTCTTCTAATGAACTAATATCATGAGACTTAATTACACTAATATCGATATTTTTTGGGTGATAAGTTAGTCATTCTCGTCGTGAATGACATTGATATTCTATTTGGTTGAGATATCTTCTCTTATGATTTGGATGTGAATAAGGAGTTCTTACCTTTATTATTTTCCCTTATCATGTTTGTAGATTTTTCTTGGTTTAATTTCGGTATATTATTTTCTTCTTTATACGTTGATGTTTTTTTCTTGATTGATATATTTACACTTGCAATTTCAATCATTTGTACTCCAACATACGATTATGTTCTTTCTTTAGCTGGCTTTCCATGTTCCTGAGTTGTGATAATAAATGGATATGTATTTGTTCCTTTCTCCACAAATTAGTTCTTTCACTTGAAGTTTTTGATACTTCCTCCTTGCTAAGTTGTTCTAACTTATTTTCCAACAACTTCTTATCATTATTTATCTTCTTAATTTGTGTGAGTAAAATTCAATTATGAACCTTGGTAAAGGTTTTTCTTCCTTATCTGATTTGTCAACTTTGCTCTTGTCTTCCTTCTTATATTTTTCCTCTTTCAACATTATGATTTGTTCCAGTAATATTTGATTAAGGTTCTTTAAATGAGAGGTTTCTTCATCTTTTTAAAATGAATTTATTTCCGAGGTCCTAATTTTCTTGTTCCAATTTATGAACACACTGTTTTCTATCCCTTGACTTCACTGATCTGTGTAAGTAGTTTTTTACTTTGGTCTTTTAAGCGAGAAATTTCTTAGTTTTTTTTTCACAGTATTAACTTTGTCAGATTCTTTTTGCATCCTTTGCATTTCTTTTTATTTTCTTGAATTATTACTTCTGATATGCTCGTTAAATTCTTCTTGTGTTCTTGAATCTAGCTTTCCAGATGTGGTGTCTTGTAATGTTTACCATCTTCTCCTTATGGGAAATGTCACAAACTTTTTTCTCACTTGTTATAGATGAAGGTAGCTAGATTTTTTAAACCGGGTATCTCGATCAATGATGTGATTTCTTCTTTATACATAGTTGTAGCATGGGAATTTAGATATGTATTCATATTCATCAATTTCACTTGTAACTCCTTAATTTGAAATAATTTTTTTTTCAATTATATTTGGATATGGAATTAATAATTGATTTTTAATCAATATTAATTTAATTTTCATTATATTCCAAGCTAATAATGATGTTAACCTCTCTTCCTTGAATACTCCCCTTTAATGCAGAAAAACCGTGTAAGATGAAATTGGATATTTCATAAGTAAATCTTCTTTCCTTAATTTTAATAGAGTCCATTTTGGATTTTGTCGATAAATAGTTTCTTGAGTAACCCTTTTTTTCCACCTTGTAATGTAAATTTTAATAATATTCCTTTAAATATTCCTTATAACCCTTTTACTTTTTCCTCGTATACTTGTTCTTTCACTATGTGAATAATTTCCACTTTCTTCTCACCCTTTAATTTAAAATCACTATTCTCAACCTTTAATTTGATTTAAAATCACCCTTTTGAGATTTCCTTCATTACATAAGTAATTTCTTTTCTTTATGTATAATCACTATTTTTTAAGGTCATGGTTTATTGTAAAGGGTGGCACCTTTCTATATCCATGGCAGATTTGACCCTTGTACTTTAACAACAATGTGGCGAACCACTATATCCTCACCGGTGATTGTACGAACATCTGCGGTATAAAAATGTGGTGTGATGTTGTCGGTTGATTTTTGTATGGTTATGTACAATGCGCAGAGGTGGTACTGAAGACTGTCCATGTTTCAATTTTCTACAATTGCTAAAATTGGTTGATTTAATTAATTTGTTGTACTAATGATTGATTAATCATATGGACAAATGATGACAGTGTATGGTTAATTAAGCGTAACTACATGGTAAATGCTATTGCTTTGTAATTGTTGGTGGACCCAGTTGGAGACAGTATTACAGTGGGATATGGGTAGAGAGTATGGTTGTAATTGTAGTGGGTGGTAGTTTGCTTGTACGAACAATGTATGTATAGATTGATATTGCTTCACTGTATTGTATAACGACAATTTTTTTTATTGTACAGTGCTAAATTTAGACTGCTGGTAGATTAATTGGGGTGAATATTCTTTTGAATCGATAAATGGCAATTGGAAGTAGAAGTACATATATTTTAGAAATTTGTTCTCGATTTTTTCTTGATTTACGGTTCTTTTTAAACTTGCAATAGACTAATTTTGATTTTTCTCTTATTCAAAATCTATGGAATATAAGGTTTTTTGTAGCCAGGGATAGGTATTTTTAAAATACCAAATACTCAGAGAAAATCTGAAATGATGGGGTTGGCCAAAAGGCCAGATCGAGACGAAGCTCTGATACCATTGGGAATGGCAATCTTGTTTGTGATTATAAAATATATCCAATTTAAGTAGGATGGAATAAGGTAATTCATTTAGGATGAAATAGCTGTGTATTGAGTAGATGTATATAAAAGAAAATGAAGTGGTCGATTCTGATAGAAAATAGGGACCATATGCACCCACAATACAAGGGTACCCTTTCATTAATATTGTTTGACAATTATAAGAATATCCAATTTAAGTAGGATGGAATAAGGTAATCTATTTAGGATGAAATAATATTATGTTTGAGTAAAATGTATATGAATGAATATGATTGATTACAATGACAATAAAATGAGGGGCCATGTATACCCATGCAAGGGTTCCCTTTCATTAATATTCATGTCTTTTGGATAAAACATGTATTTTCATTATGATATATTAATTATTATTATTTAATGATTATTTATTTATATTTACATATTCTATATATATTTATGTTTGTTACAAAGGTTCACTTACCAAAAAATCCTCATCCCAAGACAATAACACCCCTCTCAGGAAGATTACCCCTCCTACTCATACTCTGAAATCAATTACCTCGCCCCAAAGAAGAAAATGCGATACAATTGATGGGACCCAACATCTAAAACCAAGTACATCCAACCCAATGGTAAACAAGTCCAAATACAACACAACTACACCCAACTTCTATGGTGGGAAAACCCCTATGGACTACACCAAGGTTCTAAAGTACACAGAGAGGCTGAGGCCACTTAATCTAAGTCTTCTATTTTTTATCAACTATCCCGAAATTAACCCACAATCATACATAAGATGCAAGTATGGGGATCAGTGGAAACACCTTAAAACCAATTTGTCAGATTAACCGATCCCTTGTGCCCGTTATTTCAGTACAAATATCCTCCCAAGGCCAACCTGCATTCTAAAGACAAACGAGAAACTAAGATCATGCATTCTATATATTGATTAATGGGTTAGATATCACAGCAAAATATAAATGGAAATCCTTAAAGATTGAAGATATCATTTTGGAGGGCAGGAAGATGCACTACTATATTAATCTCCACAGGTAACACAATATAGAGGCAGACAAATGCTCCTTGAACTGGAGTCTGGGCTCCTCTTCACCAAGCTCAACTGCTTCCACGTATCTTTATCCTCTTGGGTTCTCTCTAGAAATGTAGGGTTTCTGATAGGAAAAAGGAGTTGGAATAAAGAATTCTCAAACTCACAATGTGAGGGTGGAAAATGGTGGGGCAAGGGAATACTTGAATTAGGAAAAGTTCTTTCTCTCCTTCTTAATAGGAATGGGACTAAACACCTTCTTTATATGCCAAAAAAATATAGTTATTGGTTGGGTAGTAGGCCTTAAGGTGAATCAATTGGTTAGGAAACTACCCAAAGCAGTATTCCCTTACAACTTTTATTTTTGCAATTTTTTAATGATATACGAGATAATAATGAATTAGGATAGCACTCACATTACATGAGTTGTAGAGGTGAATAATGCATGTGTATGTGGGAAGTCGTTTTGTAGGGTGTGTAGATCTTCAAAAATATGGTTTTAGAAGAAATGTTTAGTGATGGCTTGGAAAAAAAAAGTAGATAGCTTGCTGAGGTATGCATATGGTGAAATTGGGGTTATAATGATGCCCCCTAATGTGGCAGAGGTCATAAGAGAATCATATGGCCGAAATACATTAACAATACTCACCAATGTATGAAGCGGTAGGCAGGAATTTGAGTTTGGAGGTTCCATCACCAGAAATAATAATTGTCTCACCGAAGTGGGCATACCCATGCACTACGGGATGAAATAAAATCATGGTATCCAATCAAATGCATGAATCCATGTCATGTAACTATATAAAGTGTATCTGGTCCATCTACAATGGATCTACATCTCAAAATCAAAGATATACATGTCTAATATCCATATTCAAGACAATGGCGATGGTAGGAATAAGGCCTTGAGCTGGAGCAACAAATTCAAGATATTCAAAACCGGTGGGAGTGTAGCCATGTGAGTGTATGAATTCACTACCGAGAGGTCTTCAACGGCTCGTCAGGGAAACAGGAGACAAAGGATCTTGGTGATCAGGCATAAAACTTCATTGATTCCAGACAAGGACTTGATTGGACTTTTGGAATGAGATGGGAGCATGGGGACAAGAGACAAACTACAAAAAAAATAAAAAAAAAAAAAAAATTCCCTTGGACAATATCATGACAAGTGATGAGACTTAGGCATCATGATGTTGACATAAGTTCACATTGCAGGGGGCAACACAGATTATCCATGTGTTTGGAAGAGTAAACAAATAGAGGAGGACACTGTTCTATGTAGCGAGAAAAACTTCTTGAGGTCATACTAGATCCCAAGGCTTTGTGAACAAACAAAAGGATGTGGTTTATCCAAGGGAGACTCATTGTCTTGTTGCCAATAAAGAAAACACTTTTCACTTCCTCTTTTGGGGTATGTTTGATTTTTTTTGTCCTTTTTCAATAATTACAGGCTTGAAAAGAATAAAGAATGCTATGTTACAAAAGGAGGAACAAGTGTCGCAAACATACTAGTTCCAAGCACAAAGGAACACACTAATGCTCAAAACAAGGAGACATATGGGGAAAAGGACATTCAGGAAAATTCCTCCATGGGTCAAGGTGTCAGGCATAGGAAAAGTGCTACAAGGCTTGCATATAAGGCATGCTTGATGAGTTCAATTAGAGCAACATGGAGCCGAAATTAGGCCAAAAATGAAAGGATGCAAATGTGATTAATAGACACAATGATAATGTCCTAATGATGTAAGTTTAATGATCCCAAAAGAAGGTAAGATCGATGGTTTTCACATTTAGAGAGTTTGAAAGCGTGAAAGACTCCCACTTGGGGTACCTTTTTGTGGTCTAGTCATTTCGGAAAAGGGGTAAACTAGCACGAAAAAGACGTCTATTCAAAACCATTTTAAAATTGACAAAGACAAGATCACTGGAAATATTTTTCCAATTTTAAGTGCGAGAAAGAGCTTAACTATGGAATGTGGCCTGCAAATATAAAAGATAGAGCAGTAAATGCTAGAAATGGCAGAATAGCAATATACTTGAACAATCACCACAATAGCAGAGAATGATATAAGAACAACGACATAAAATAACACTTTGATTACAGAAAGAAATGTTCACAGAAACCTCTTAGAAACCTCAGGTTAGGCAGCATATTACAATATTATCCAGAAGCTAGGTTCTCCTTACCCCTGGAACTCCCTATTTATACTAAATATGTATGTTAAAGAAGCATCTAGAGGAAGATCCTTCAGAAGGAAGCTTCCTAATAGGTCTTCTTACATATATATTCTATTTTATTAAAGTCTTATTAATATTGACCTTTATTACATCGAGATATTGTTTCTACCTATGTGTGGGTTAGGACCCTAACATATCCATGCCTTAGAAACAACCCTTGTCCTCAAGGCTTGAGATGAGGAGGTGCTATAGAGATGATGGATTTGGTTTCCCAGTGGAATCACATTTGGAGTTGTATCTTTCTGGACTACTTACTTCCTTGATAGTTTGTATCTCCATTTGGGTTACCCAACAGGTGGGGTCCGAGCCATCAAATCTAGTCACATCCACCCATTAAGTAAGAGTGCGTGAAAGTATTATTATGGTTTAGAAAGTTATGGGAATGAGAGGAATGGTCACATAGGTATGTAGAATTGAGGAAGAGGAAGGGTTATTTGTAGGGATATGTATTTTGGTGCAAAGTGCTTTGGAGTGGTTGATTCAAGTTAGTTTTTGAAGTCTTATTTGATTTCACCTCCATTGAGGGATTGCATGGTTGTATTGATGGCGACAACATGGCCTTCATTTTTGTTCACTTCTTGTTGGATACCGATGAGATCAGTGCAAGGTGTTAAGCGAGCTTCAAGTCTTAGCTCTGGTATGGGCCATGGGATGGGGAGCTGAAAAGGGTGAGCAAAGGTCAAAATTTTGAAAAATTATATGGATGAATGTGATAAGGGAAGAGATGAATCCATTGGAATGAGTCTCAAAATATGGTGAAAAAAAATTCCATACTTTTTTTTTTTTACACACCTGCAGAGTTATACTCCAATATGAAGAATATTGTAGTGATGAAATGCTTGAATGCTTAGCAGGAAGAAATGTGTAGTGATTTGGTAACTCGAACAAAGTTGTGTGGCCAATAGATCTTGTTTGTTTAATTTGTTTATGTTTTACGTCCCCAAGGGTTAGGTATTTTAGGGTTCTACAGAATAAAGGGTTTGCCAATGCTATAAGCTCTCGATATCGTCGCGAGTCCAATGAAAATTTTCGACCCAATATCTCGGGGCACTAGCTAAGGAGGATAGAAGCTAATTACCCTTGTATACCACGGAGCTACCTAGGTAATAGGAAGTATCTTCGAGTGTTGGTTCTCGGTTGTATGCCCTATAGTAGTCCCTAAGGCTGATCCCGATCGGTTTATCTAAAGAGGGCAATTAATCTAGATTGATCCATTACAGTGTTGTCGATGCGCTACCACTCGAAGGGAGTACCAGCAGGGGTTACAAGGGAGCTATGATTAAACAGAACCACTTGCTCTTTCTATGAGTGTATAGATTGCTAAGCCATGGGTTTATCGCATAAGCCACAGATCTTTGTGGCTTAAAGGCATCGAAATACGTCTCTACCATAAATTAACACTGGTGAGAGATTATACGTCCACTTGTAATGATATATATAAAAAAAGTACTTAGAACAAAATAAAATACAGAAATGGCGAATAACCACAATATAACTTGAGAACAATCACCACAATAGCGAATGATATCAAGAACAACAACATAAATAGTACTTTGATTAAGAAAGCAATGTCCTGAGCCTCTTCGAGGGAAACCTCCAGTTGAGTGACACTCTATTACAATATTATCCAACTGAGGTTCTCATACCGTCGACTCTATTTATACTAAATATGTTTGTCAAAAAAAGCATAAGAACTTTCTTTAAGTGGAAGCTTCTATTAGGTCTCATTACATCGTTATTCTATTTTTATTGAAAGGCCTTATTAATATTGACCTTTATTACATCCAAATATATTGTTCTACCTATGTATGCGTTAGGGATACAACATCAACTCACAGCCTTTTCTAGATTTAGTCTCCTTGTAGAAAAGGTGAAATTTGTCAGGAGAACTCTCCTAAATGAGAGCCGAATATCCCGAGGTGTACCTTTTTCCCTCCCTAATGTCTGTGAGCGGGAAAAAGGGATAAACTCATGTCGATAGATGTTTTATGAAGACTAATTAAAGGGTGTGAAGAAACAAGGTCACTTTACCATCTTTACTTTTAAAAGTCTAGAAACTTATATGGAATCCATAAAGGGATGTTCTTGGACCAATTTAGCAGTGTGAAGAAACCGAATTAAGCTAGGAAATATTTTCATGTTTTAAAGAGTCGAAAGGGATTAAATAAGACTTATCATTGTTTTGGGAGTCTCGAGATTGTGTGGTCAAGAGTGATGATGAATCATGCAAATGAGGCTCAAACTTCTATTCAGGAAAGACCAACAAGGAATCCTGAGCCTAAGGTCATTAACAATGACATGGATGCCAAAAACAATGAGGATCTAAATGCGGAATCCATGTAGAAGCGAGGCTCTACCACTAAGTGCAGCCTAAAGAAGTAATTTAGAGGTTACATTAGCCAAGCAACTAAGTGGGATCAATCCTATGGCAAAGCGAAAAAAAAAAGACAAGATCTGAAAGTGGAGGTGGAAACCTAACTTACATGCGCAAAGTTGAAAAAATGACTTTTCAACAAAGGACCTTTAAAATATTTAACTCTCAAAAATTTTCCCAATACCAAAAATTGGGAGTGTAATAAGTAACATCAGGTAAGAAACTTCAGAACCATGCTAGCTGATTTCAATCGGAAAAATGACAAAGGGTCCAAAATAAAGGGGCCAAAAAGTCTACATATAAATAGAAGGTACCAAACTCATTATCACCTTTGTAATTTGAGAATTGACCAAAAATTCAAAAAACACCCGTACTACAAAGAGTTTATTCCGAGGAACTTCAAGGAATGAAACAAACTTGATCAAACCAAAGTAAGGAATTACAAACTAACCTCTTGCATTTCATACTTTCTTTTCTTTGATTTTGGTTTTGGAAGTAGCACCTCTAAAAGGTCGGAACCTATGTGTCGTGGATGTCATGGGACAACAGTGTAATGCTTACATGCATACGTCGTCTTCCTTCATGCATACATGGTATTGTCAGCCACAACCCCATGCACCCCTCAAAGATGTGGAAAATTTAAAATCTTTAAAGAGTTAATCCTCCCATGAACTTGTGTCATTTTGTGGGGTTATGTCCACTAGGAGGGAGCATGAGAATGTGGATATTTTAGTTGATAAGGACCCTCTGACTATGGCCGCATTAAGACAATGTGGTTTGTGGAATTTCTTCCGGTGTCCATTCATGAAGGCACAACCAGTATTTAGGCATGTGGTGGGTCTTGGCATCTTGATGTTTAGGCATTTATGATCAAGGAAGTCATCCATCCCAATGACTAAAGACATTTACTTCTTGAATGGTCTCTCGAGGAGAGGTGATCCATTCAACTTATGTACTTTCCCCCCCAGGCCTCACAAAATTGAGGAGTTGATTGGACTCCACTAAGAGGCTGGTACTGAGAAAGTAGGTTATTAGGTGTCGATAAACAAGATCAACAATCTATCAGAAAGTGATAGTTCTACTCATTAGGAAGATTACTGGATCCATAGCTTTACACATCAGACCTCTTGGGTGCACATGCATTGTGTAGTGTAGTGCCGTACACATTTTTTTATTGGAGTACAACCATGCTGGATTACATGAAGAGACAACTACCCAAGTGTCATGGTGAGAAAACAAAAATTTGGGTTCGGAATACATTACAGTGCTCTTCTTCTTCGAGAGTGTACCTAGTCTTAGTCCATGAGAGATAGTGCAGGGGCATGAGGCCTCCCTCCCAACAGTATGTAGATGGGCGACATTGCTTCCTGACAATGGTGAAAGAAAGGACCATAGAGGCCGATGATAAGTTTTTGATTGGTGGGCATTCTGATTCTGTAATGAGGAGTACCCACATCTTTGGGATAAAATTTTCAGGGATCGAGGACATGCAGGTACCTCCAATTGTCGAGGAGGTCATTAACATTTTGTTTTAAAGTTATTTAATTTTAATTTCTTTTTCCATATATCATTTTTATATGTACCAGTATCCGACAACTATGTATTTGTTATGTCCAGATGTGGGACCAATGCATCTAGCAAACTTCTCGAGGACCAGGGTGGCGTCCCTTGACAGAGAGAGTAGGACCGACCCACGGCCCGTCGAACCAGTGAATCAGCAGGGGGACCTCAGTAGGGGTTAGAGAAGTATTGAGAGGCAGATTGGAGCGGAACCTCACCGTGCTCCCTCGTACAGTCCCTATGGGTCGAGATGGGGATATCCCACCTTCAATAAACCCTCCATTAGTTGGGGTAACACAGAACTGGGTCCAACTCTTTGTTGGCAGGCTCTTGTTGTTGTTCTCTGGCAGGGGCCAGCAGGCCTAATACCAACTAGGTTGGTTCACCCCGTGCTAAAGAGACCTTTGTATGATACGAGGGAATAAGCCTGTTGACTCTTCTTGGACATATATTTTTTGGTACTTGCCCCCCACCTATATGCTACGATATTTAGATATATATATATATATATATATATATATATATATATATATATATATATACATATTTATATTTTATGTCTTATGGATTACATTTATTTACAAATGTTTTACATGTGCGCGTGTGTGTACTTTTTCTTTACATGTGTGCAATATGCCAATATAGCACTACATGGTTAGCTAGAGTATCATGATTTGATTTCCGAAACTCCCTAGGAACATGGATATACATAATGTAATCAAAACTTCATTCCAAGAGACGTACCCTAAACCTCCCGGTGTAGTAGGATCGTGCTTGTAATTAAGCCCATTTAAATGGGACACAATAGCCCAGTGTATAGAAGTAGACCCGAAGGTGGGGGAGTACCATGTGACAAGCGTCATGAAGAAACTCTAAAAATGCATTGTATTCGACAACATTATTAGTTGCTTCACCTATAAATATACCTCCAAAAGACATCAACTAAACAAAGGGTGTGAAGATCACCCAATATGCAGAAGAAAGCCTCCAAGTGTGCTAGCTAGCACCATCCGCAAACCCCACGAATACCTCTGATTCACTTGACATGCCACTATGAAAAGATGACATAAAGTAACCGTCCATAAGAAACACAAAGACAAAAGAAATATATATAAAAACTATACCTTATGTACAAGAGTCACCCAAGGCGACCCACCTACAAGTAATACTTCTTGAGGGAGAGACCATTTCTAGGGGTTATCCAGAATTTCCCTCAAATTCCACGAGACAATAAGTGCCCTTCTTTAGAACCTGCTTCACAATGACTCTGAACCACATGGGTTTGAACTTGCTTGCCCCAAGGGATCCTTATCTTGGTCATAGACTAGGACAAGATTGCCTTCTGAGAAAATATGAGGATGAATGGATTGATCGTACTGACACTTGACTTTTTTTTTTATGAGCCTCATTAGCCGAGGCTACATCTTGATGCTTCTCTTTGAGCTGCTCAAGATATAATAGATGATCTTCAAGCGGTGAAGTCAATGCGCCAATAGCTGTCTTACCAACTTTAGAGGCGAGGTTTGACCTCTATAGGAAAAACCGCCATCCCATAAATGAGTTTGAAAGGTGAAACCGGTTGCAGTCTTAACAAAATTTCAGTAGGCCCATAATGCCGAATACAACATCAAATTCCAATTAGACCGGTCGAATTGATCATTATTTCTTGCAGAATAGTATTAAGAGAATTATTCACAACTTCCGCGTACCATTCGCTTGTGGGTGGTAAGTTGTGAATGTTCTTACCTCAACCAAGATTTGGATTAACTTTCGGACATGATTTTGATACGAAAGTATTCTCCGCAATTAGTGAAAATCTCTTTCGGGATGTTGAACCTTACTATAATTTGGTTAAACAAAAAGAGGTTGTTGTCTCACCATCATCTTTGAGCGTTGGTATATACCGAACCACTTTGTGAAGTAGTCTGCTGCTATGATGATATAATGGTGCTATGCTGAAGGGGGTTGCATGTAGTGTAATCAATCCCCCACTTGTTGAAGGGACCAAGCTGATGGCCAGTGCCAAACATAAAAGAGCCGAGGTGTGCCCTCTTTGAGAGAAGATCGACACGGTGGCACTTCTTGACCCGATTCAACCTGATCTTTGATTAATGTCGACCAAAAGTAGCGATTAAGTAGAATCTTTTGGGTTGTTTAAAACCCAGAAAAATGACCACCACACTTGAGCATGTGGTGGGGAATGGATTCAAAGCATAATTTCCACTTCTTCATGAGTGAAGGACAGACTAAGAATACAATCTACACCTGGCGATGCAAAGTGTCCTCAAGTATGAGATAGTTCTTGGCACGATGGTGTATACAACACTCATCGAAGTAGAGGTGGGGCATAAGTCTAGATATAGAATAGGTATAATATCTCCATACTAGGGGTCAGAAGATCACGATCCAAAACATGTCTCCTTTAATGGGAGACTCTTGGTCTCTTTATCTTGACTCGACGAGAAGTTAAGGAAAAGTATAGGTTATGAGACTGTGAATTTTTTGGATTTCGCTCAAACAAAATCTAAGTCAAATTCACGGAGGATAACTATCCATATATTGATATTTCCACCTATTACACCGTCGTGTCAACATGTATTGAAACAAATTCACAATGACAATGGTGGTGGTCTTGCGAGCAAGATATAATGATTGAACCATTGGATGGCATGAACTACTGCCAGCATGAAGCTTTTCAGCGTGAGAATAATTGAGCTTAAGTTATCAAGCCTTGGCTTGGGTAATAAATCATGTGTTTCTTCAAACCGTCATCCTCACAGACTAATACCATACCGATGAATTGACTCACTTGATGGCCAAGTACAATAAAAAGCATTTATTATAATTGGAATTTGTGTAGAAGTAGAGGGAAGGTGAGAACTTTCAGCTGCCGAAGAGTGTTGAAGCTTCGTCCCAATAAGTGAACCTCCTTCTTTGAGTAAAATCATGAAACCCTTTTGGTCACAAATAGTTTACGATGGCAGCATAAAAGTTTTCTTTTCTTTGTAAACTCTGAAGCTAAGGGACTATGCACGGGGCAGGCAACTATCCGTCAACCTTTAGAAGATTATTATGATCCTAATTGTCAAAACTATGGAAACCTAGAAGGCGACCGGGCGATCATAAAAGCTGCATTTGTTTAAAATTCAAGCGAATATGGTGGTAGCGACATGGCTCAAAGATAGGACTGGAGGGTGGGATTATCAGATCTCTTATGAGATCATTATGATAAATCATCAAGGTAGCCTTGACTATGTGTTTGAGATCATTGGAAAAGAAAAATAAATGGCTATAAAAGTGGCTCCATCATTTTTGGACCAAAAGCATCTTCGATGAAAATGTACCCACGAACAAATGAAAAGGGTTTTGTGTTGGTCTTCTGGTTTGATCTATATCTGGTTGTATCCCAAAACCATCCATGAAAGAAAAGACCTCGTAGCTTGTGCATTCATCGACAATCTGATTATGAATGAGGTGGGGAAATTATCCTTTGGACATGCCTTGTTTAAATCACATAAGTTCGTACATATGTTAATTGTACCCTATTTTTTGTTGATTGGAATGAGGTTTGATACCCATTGTGTCAATTGGATGGGGTAGATGAAACCAACTTTTAGTAGCTTCTCTACTTCAGCCTTAATAGTTGTTTCTTTCTTAGGATTTACTGGATGAATCTTCTATTGGACCAGTTTGGCGTCAGGATAATTCGTTATTTTGTGTTCGATGATTCTTGGACCAATGCCTAGAATTTCCTCATAGGACCAAGAAAAACATATATGAAGTTATTTAAATAAACTTGTGTAGATTCAAATCTCCTCTGGGGAGTAGACCCTCAGACAGAACATTCTCCACGATGCAGTGTTAAGGTATCAATGGGTATCGTTTTGCTGTGGTTTCTTGCTTCAGCGTAAACTACATTGTACCCTAACTAAAGGGATTGATAGGGAAATACCTATCTCCGGTCATAGTCAACGTGATTCACCTGCTTCAATTCTTTGCCAACTCTGGGATAAAATAGGATCTATGATGGAGATGCGTCCAGTGTTTAGCGACAAAGTCACTCTGGATTACGTGGGAGGCGAGGCAGAGCATACATCGGTTTTATGTCACGGTGGTTTTTAATGGGTGATAAAATGGGTAGAAACTCAGGAAGATATTACTCTAACTGGAGTTAGGGTCCGGCATCAGAAACATAAAGGGTCTTGATCTAACTGCGTTAGTGGGTTGATTTGAAAATGAGGAGGTTGAAGACTTGGTGAGAGGAGTGGACAAACTACCTCAGGGAACAAGCCTTTCAGTAATTTGTACAAGAAAAACTCTGAATGCAAGACCCTCCTGGTTCAGGGTCCGAAACTAAAGGGGACTTGGCTGGACTGCAATTCCAAATTAGTTGATTATGAAAATCACCGGGGACGATTAGAAACAATACAGCTATTACGGTGATCAAACTTCTACGCCATCCTATACTTGATTCGTCGATTGGATTCTCGATTCCAAGTAGTTCTAATCACAGTGTAAACGAAGGCGAAATAAAACTAACATTCCCTTAAGACAAGAAGTCTCAATAGTCCAGACATAACCAGGAAAAAAATGATTCATTAACATTTACCACCGGGAGCCTTATAATCATTGATGCTTACAAAAATGGCAAAATGCCTACATATACTCTTCCTCTTTTGCCCAGCAAAGGCGTCTCAGTACTTTCAAGGTGTGAAAAATATGATCAAGTGCTTTGAAGAACTCCTTTGTCGAGGCGGTGACCTTAACTCAGTATGGTTCTTGCAAGGGGGACTTGCATATAAGGGTATCATGGGCTGATTGCTCCAGGCCTCCATACCTTCCATTTATGGCTCGAACTGAGGTTTCAACTACCTCCATCCACCTTCCTTCATTTTTAGCGAGGACCAAGATCTAATTCGGTAGGCCTGGTCTGGAGGAGTCGGTGTGATCCCATACCGCATTCATTGACACTTCATCACTAAGTAGTTCTTTCTATTTTCCTCAATTGACCACGGGTTGTGACCTTGTTCTTAGATTCAAAGCTTCGGCATTTAGCATTTTACTTGTTTGGGAGGGATGCTCCTTGTGTTCAAAGTCACGGTAGGCGAAAGGAAAAGAGCCTAATCACACACCACGTGCCCCTATGGAATGGATGGCTGAGATTCTTTAAGTGCTTTGGGACCCACCTTTCCACGCGATAAATGTTAGTGCCCCTTCCCCGGGCCTGTTCCTTTGTGACCGTGCGCCAAGACCATGGAGCCCGACTCACGAAGCTTTTTGGTGCTTTAGAAGGGTTGATGTTTGAATGTCAAATGATGAGGATCCCATACCCTTTGAACTGCCTGAATCACCCGAAATCTGGTGACTAGATCTTATTGCCACGTGTCTTGCTTTGAATTCCGGATGGCGAGATAGCGTTAAGCGGCTTCACTATAGAAAATCTGAAAGGCCACAGGTAGCTCGGATCTTGCATTGTCTTTTTTGATCAATGGATGGGACGGATCAATGCGTGTCACTAGATAGACGGCCAATTTGTCTTGAAATATAGGTACTATCTCTGCGTTACTATATCTGAGGCAACAGCAGCAGAAATCCCCGATGACCATGATCTTCGCCGTCAATTGATCCCTTGTCATTAATCAGGCCTTCGCTAAACGATTTTTAATCTCGAAATAGACTTCTTAATGAGTTGTGCTCGGCGCTTATAGTGCGGCCTTTAAATAAAACACAGCCCAGGTTTCTAGAAATTACTCAATAATGACCCAACACCGAGCCCTAAAAATGGAAGGACACCTATACAAAAATATTTGCTAACATTGAGCTCCATGAGGATAAATGCGTCCTGTGACCTCTAAGAACTCATTTTGCAATTTTAGTGCCTTGTTGTTGGGCATAGGTCAAGCTCAAAACACCCTCTCGCATCTGGTGAGAATAATAAAAGTAAAAACAAAACAAGATACATGCTCAAAGAGATTATTTATATACAGGTCCTAAACTATGAGAATCCTTTACGCTTCGAGGGTTTAGGTGAAAAGCTCATTTCCACCACGCTATTCAAGCGGCTTCACGAATAGAAGCTCCCTTCCTTATTCGATGATGGATGGCAGATGATGCTGGCGGAGATGAATGGATTTGCATCCTTTGATTCATCTTCAAGGGTTAGAAGATGGTGAAACTCTAGGCATAGAATGCCACTCCATGTACTTGCTAACAGGGTCATGGAATGAGTTGGCAATCCCAGAAAATAGACGACGAATGGCCTCCTCTGCTATACAGTTGTTCACATGTGGTTGAATATATTTGATAAGCACAGGTTGGTGGACAACTGACGTAGGCTCATGGCTGTCAGGCAGTGGCTGCTCGTTGACTGGCTCTGGACACAAAATATTCTGCTCCTCTGGTTCTTTCTACTCTTCTTCTTGGTTGGCTCTCCCCAGGTCAGTTCATTATTCATCATAAATAGGGACCATGGGATGGCTCTACTTGCTGTCATGTCGGTCAACGTCTTCATAGTGATCAAATGTGGGATAATCTTGCATTTATACCTATCACTATAATATTCATCAAAATGGGGTTGACCTTCATTTCTATATTTATTCCTCCTCAGAGATAATGATCCTAAAATGGATATTTTAGGAACAGTAGTAATTGTTGCTTCTAGCTGTTCATACATATTTTTTTTCTCTTTAATCCAAGGTAAAAAACATATCATGAAACCTCTTGAAGGGAAAGATAAGAATCCTCTTTCACAACCATCTCTTCTTTAAAATGGGGAGGTCTTCGTCATCATAAACAGGGCTTCTAGGAACATCTTCTTCAACATGATACCCAGGTGAGCCATCTACTATAGAACACATTTTCTCCATAAACTCGCAATTTCTACAATAGGCATGTTGATCTTATGAACATCTAAAAGAACAAGGGTCTACTTGCTGTCATGTCGGGCAACGTCTTCATAGTGATCAAATGTAGGATAATCTTGTTGCTCATCATCACTATAATATTCATCAAAAAGGGGTTGACCTTCATTTCTATATTCCTCCTCCAGAATAGTGATCCCGTCAAAAATATATGTTTCAGGCACAGTGGTATCTATTGCTTCTAGCTGTTCATACATATTTTTTTTCTCTTTAATCCAAGGTAAAAATATATCATGAGAAACCCCTTGAAGGAAAAGAGAAAAATCCTCCTCCACAACCATCTCTTCTTTAAAAATGGGGAGGTCTTCGTCATCATAAGCAGGGTAGCTAGGAACATCTACTTCAACCCGATACCCAGGTGAGCCATCTACTATAGAACACATTTTCTCCATAAACTCGCAATTTCTACAATAGGCATGTTGATCGTTATGAACATCTAAAAGAACAGAGGCATCTGATATGATGTCAGATGCTTCCGTTCTAGGGATAACACAATTAATATCATTCAACACCTCTATATTTTCCTGGCAAATGATTTCCTCCACATTAAAAACTTCATCATGGACCTGGTCTTCAGGGCCAGCAGAGGCTTCATGAAGCGAATACAACTCCTCACAACAGTTTTCATACAAACAATCAGCTGGAAAATAATCTTTACAAAATGAATTGAAAGTCGTATGAAAACCTGTTAAAGAGAGGATGCTTGCAGTGGGAAGAGATCAACACCATTCAAGAGAAACTCCCTTCAATGAATACCTGAAGAGCTTAATCTGTACATCTTCATGCATGATATTAAGTCGATGAATAACCTCATGAAAGTCCAGTAAATGCTCAGCTAGTACCTCCGAAATTGTTGCGTGAAATTCAGGGAGGAAATTTTCCCATTGGTCTCTATCAGGAAGTGCATTAGGAAAACCAACTATCTGGGAAAAGTCACAAAAAGCAAACCTTTTAGCTAATATTTTCTCCATATCGAACCATTGGAGTCGCTAATTGATCCTTGAATCATGGAGTTGCCAGGTGAAAGATTTACAGCTTTGAATGTGCCTGGTCCTTGTTCACCATCAAAGGCCAGATCTTAACATTGTCGTCACCCCAGGAAGCTTCTCAGGCAGAGAAAGCAGCTGCTGAAACCTTCTCGAGAAAGCTCCTTTGGGTCAGCTTTCAGGCGTGCTAAAGTAGCCACAACTGACACAGTGATGTGGAAACCTTGGAGTCGCCACAGTGGAGTCTCCAGGTGCACAGTAGCAATCTTTAATGGCTCTGATGCTTTATGCACCTTCAGAATCAGAGGCTCAATGTCGTTCAATCCCAGGCAAAATCGTCAACTTCGTCCCCAACAATGACGCCAAAAATGTTGGCGACGGAAGTCACTCCTGGATTGCAGCAGGAGCAGAGCCCAACACCCATCAGTTTTATGTCATTGTAGATTTTAATGGGTGATCAAATGGGTAGAGACTCAGGAAGATATTACTCTAACTCAGGGACTGGGTCCGGCATGCGAGGAACATAAGAGGTCTTGATCTAACTTCAGTCAGTGGGTTGATTTGAAAAATGAGCAGGTTGAAGACTTGGTGAGAGGAGTGGACAAACTACCTCAGGAAACAAGCCTTTCATTAATTTGTAGAAGAAAAACTCTGAACTTGAGATCCTCTGGTTCAGGGCTTCGAGAAACTGAAAGGGGGACTTGACTGGATTCTCCAATTCCAAGTCATTTAGCGCTAAGAAAATCAAAGGGACCGATTAGAAACAATGCAACTGTTACAGTGATCAAACTCTACATCATCCTATAACAGTTACAACTCGACTGGATTCTCCAATTCCGAGCCGTTCTAATACAGTGTAAATAAAGACGCGAAAGAAAAACTGACATTCATAAGACAAGAAGTCTCAAGAGTCCAGACATAACCAGGAAAACAGTGCTTCATTAAAGTTTACCACCGGGAGCCTTGCTCAACCATCGATGCTTACAAAAATGGAAAAAATGCCTACATATACTCTTCCCCTTTTGCCCAACAGAGGCATCTCAGGACTTTCAAGGTGTGGCATCTCCTCAGTCAAATCTGGCCTGAACTCCTTTGTCAGATGCCACCTTAACTCAGCATGGCTCTTGCAGGGGGGACCTGCCCGCAAGGGTACCACGGGCTAATTTCTCCAGGCCTCCCATACCTTGCATTTATGGCTCAAGCTGAGGTTTCAACTACCTCCATCCACCTTCATTTATTTTTAGCGAGGACCAAGATCGAGGTCGAGCTGAACTAGTCTTTGGAGGACGCGGTGATCCCTTCTGCAGCTAAACCCGACACTTCGACCCTTTGCGCAGTTCTTTCTATCGCCCCCAAGTGACCGCGGGCTGTGACCCTGTGCCTAGATTCAAAGGTGCTTTCGGCATTTCGCATTTCGCGACTGGGAGGGGGATGCTCCTTGTGTTTCAAAGTCACGATGGGCGAAAAGGCAAAGAGCCTAATCGTGCACCACGTGGCCCTGTGGAATGGATGGATGAGATGCTTTCGATGCTTTGGGACCCGCCTTGCCACGCGATAAACATTAGCGCCCCTTCTCCAGGCCTGTTCCTTTGTGATCAGGCGCCAAAACCATGGGCTTGACTCTAGGCACTTTCGGGGCTTTGGGGTTCAGGGTTTCGAGATGTGAAATGATGAGGAGCCCTTACCCTTTGAACTCTCAAATGCCAAAATGTCGACGTGACTAGATCTTGCGCCATGCATCCTTTGGATTGGATGGACGAGATGACGTTGGCGACTTCACTATGAAAATCCCGAAAGGCCCCACCCATGGCTCGGATCTTGCGCCGCGTGTCTTTCTGATCAATGGTCCCGATCTTCTCGGGATTTCTTGCTCCGGGAGTTCACAATGCGTTTCTTCCTCAAATTCTTGATTTACCAAACTGTAAAAGCACGGATGTGCGTCGCGTGTCCTTTAGATGGACGACCAGCCTAGATTTGTCTTGAGATATAGGTGCTATCTCTCATGCTGTATCTCGGGCAACTTGGTAGCCCCAAAATCCTGATGACCGTCGATCTGCTTCGTCAATTGATCCTTGCCATTGAAATCAGACTACTCGCTCACTTGATTTTAAGCCCGAAATGGACTTCTTCTGTGAGCTACGCTCAGTGCTTATGGCTGCGGCCTTTGAATAAAACACATTCGACTAGTTTTCAAAACCCACTTCTATGCATTTACACTAGAGGCCTAAAATCAGAGAGGAGAACACCCCTATACAAGAAATGTTACTAACACCAGGGTCTATCCAAACCATTCTTTTCCTCGATAATTGCCTCGTCTGAGGGCAAGACTAAGTCTAAACAATCAATATCAACGAGGGAACCTTGAGCCCAAGAAGGCTCGGGAACTAGATCTAACTCATGTGTGGGAGTCGAATCAGAGTCAGCGAAAGCTTGTTGGACTATAGAGTATGCAAATTTTGTCGTGGACAAGGGCATGGCCATGCCATGGTGCCCTATCCCTTCCATCATGGTTGATGGGGAAGGAAGAGTCCACAGATCATATAAGTAAGTCGTGCAAAATGACGAGACTTGAAAAAATTTGGCCCTAGGCTGGTCGGGGACAGTCGATATGTACTTGACATTGTTGGTTGGAGGCGGGTATTTGAAAGTACCCATAAAAGGTGGGAACAAACCAACCCCTACGTTGATGATGCCAGGAAACGTGCTATCAATCATCGAGACCATGGATGCCCCCGATGAAGGGTTAGGATAGGAGAAGGATAATTGATCAATGGACACGATCCGACCCTCGTGTGGAAACAACAAGACCCAGAAAAATATTGCAACCATTGCATGCATAGCATAGGTCCAACTCCTTCCTAACAAGATATTGTAGTCAAGAGGTGCATCGACCACTTCAACCTCGACGCACATGGTCTTTCCTCCTAGTTACATGATGAAAGAAGGAATGATTCCATGTAGTCAGAATGAATGTCCGTCGAAAGCGGTAAGAAGAGTAGGTGACGGAGACAAAATGGGTTGGCCAATTGTTATCCTCATTTTTGGTTGTCAAGATGATGACATGATAAATGACATGGTGATAGAAGATCTGGCTCTTCTTTAAGATCATTTTCATGAAGAAAGTTACACTTGTCAGGTTCTCAAAATCACTCTTTTGGAGACAGTAC
>SNQJ01S0101654.1:0-30702 GCA_010110895.2 Picea sitchensis
AGTAATGCAGAAAGCGCAGACTTTTACGGGCAATGCAATGCAACTTCACCTCTGTTCACCAAAGATTAAGTTGATATGGTCACATGGATGTTTAGTAAAGGTTATTCAGTTTAGTTTATAGGTTAGGTTATCAGTGAAGTGGAGAGTTTTTTTATTTCTTCCATTTATCTCATAGTCAAGTGAAATAATAATTGTCCCATTCCATTATATTCAACTGGATTATCTAACTTGAAATTGGAGAGTTTTAAATAGTTAGGTTTATTATAATTTAATGATAGATTGATATTAAAAATAATCAACTTGAAATATTTTATAAATGAAAAAAAATTTATTATCATTATTTTAAAAGACCACCTGCTATAAATTTGTATTTTATGTTTTTTTAATTCTTGCGATTATCTCATAGTAGAGTGCAATAATAATTGTCCCACTTCATTATATTCAACTGGATTATCTAACTTGAAATTGCAGTGACACTGTCTACTACTAGATAAGTTTGCAGTTTCAACGAAAAGAAAGAAGGTATATTTAAGTGCAATTTAAACGAAAAGAGAGTACAATGAGTATCTTAACAATGATGTATGATAAAATGGATTGCTATAGTTTACTGTTACAATAAGGGTGTAATTAGTTTATTGACAAATTAAATTTTCTATCGCGTCAAGTAGAAGTGTGGTTCCAAAATCAGAAAGCTAGGCGAGAATTAGAATCTGGGACATTTTATTCTTTGGTTCAAAGAATTACAGAGGCCATTATTACTGAGATCTTGCTCTTCTTGGGGTAATTAATCTATTTACTATGTGCAAAACAAAGTTGAAACAAAAGGAACTAGAGCACGAGAATCTGAAACGATTTTGGAACAAAGTTTACAAACTAAAGAAGACACTCTAAGGACTTAAACAAGCCCCAAGGGCTTGGTATATCCAAATTGATAGTTGTCTTTTGCAAAATGGTTTCAATAGGTGAAAATGTGAACCTACATTTTACACCAAGACAAATGAGCAAGGTAGGATTACAGTTGTTTTCTTATATGTTGATGATCTTATATTATGGGTGATTTATCAGTTGACATGTTCAAATCAGCTATGTAAAAGGAATTTGAGATGACTGAGTTGGGTTTAATGAGGTACTTTCTTCGTATAGGGGTAAGTCAAAATGAAAAATGTATTCATTTCATAATCTAAGTATGCTAATGAAATTTTGAAGATGTTTAACATGATGAATTGCAAAGCAGCCCCGACTTCTATTGTGATAGGTTTGAAATTAAGCAATGATGATAAAGGATACAAAGTCGATTCAATTTGTACAAACAACTTGTTGGTAGTCATATGCATTTAACAGCCACAAGGCAGTACATAATATTTCTTGTTAGTGTCATTTCATGGTTCATGGAGTCTCCAAAAGTTTCCCAATGAGAAACTTTTGGAAGGAGGGAAAGGAATTTTTGAAATATGTTAGTGGAACAAGGAACTATGGAATATTCTACTCAAGGAAGAGTGACTTCAATCTAATAAGACCATTGATAGTGATTGTGTTGGAAATATAAATGATATGAATAGAACTTCTAGTTATGTTTTCCACTTTGGATTAGGTGTAGTATCTAAGGCTTCAAAGAGACAAACAATTTTCACTATTTCATCCCAGGTTAGGCAGTATGTAGCAACTACATAGAGGAAATGTGCAAAGAGGAAATATGGATGGAAAAATGTTGAAATGTTGAGAATGGGAACAAAGAAACAACAACAAATGGAGTGGTCTGAAACAAATGATGAGTGCAATGCATTGATATGTTAATGGCAATGAAAACCTAGAGGAAAACATCAATCTGTTAGTTTGGATGGATTATTGAAGTTACTTTTACAATGAATTTGAATATAAATTAATGAAGATGAAGCGTGGGAAGTGAATTAGATTTCCTGAATAAAACAACTTTTATTTATAGAAATTTTGAATAAATATGTTGAATTTGATTTTTTCTAAAGTGGTATCTTAGTTTTCCAACAATATAAGGTATATGTTTTTTGTTAGGTGCAAGGGTGGTGAGTGTCTTAACAACGAGATTTTGTTATTTTTAATTATTGAATTTAATAATGAATTTGATTGTATAATTTAATAGAATTTTATGTTATTTCTATGAATGGGTGATGATATACAATTTATCGTTTATTTGTATAATTATCTAAATTATATGTGAAAATTGCCTAATTTATATGGTTTCTATAAAGATAACCATATAAAGGTATGTGTTTATAATAAGTTTAATGAAAATGTTAAAAATATATAATATGTAGATCACGATGGTATGTTATTGTTCTAAAATATATGGGTTAGAAAGTTAAATATCAATATCATATAATAAATATATCAATTTTTTTTTAAGATATAGTTACACTATCATGATGGTGATGGTTGATATATTGTTCACCTTATAATAATAAAGTAAATAATATTAATGAAAATAATTATTTAATATTTGTTTTGTAGGTTATATTAAATTGTATATATTTTTTAATATGTAGTTGACTATGATGATTAAATAAATATTTTGACATTTATGTTGTTTTCATAAGTTAGGTGATTATATGGTAGGTCATTTTAGTTTTATTGTTTTTCATTATTAATACAATAGTTTATTGTTATTATACATATTCCTTGGAGTGATCATTTTTTCAACTTGAAAGTTGCAATTATTTTATTTCTATTATATATTAATACATCAATAAAATCCGTTCAAATAAAAACTAATCTTTGATCCCTATGACCATGTTGATTATGTTGGACATGGTTGAATTGGTTATTTAGTATGGTTGGTCACGTTTGGCATTGGACAATGACAATTGATTAATGTTCACTATATACTTGAGGGATGTAGAAATGGTTTGAAAAGGGAGACTATGCTCAACAGCGGTTGAAGAGGTTAACTTTAATATTCAATCACATTGCAGATGAAGGTTCACTTCAATATGTTGTCAAATTTGATGTATGGTTAACTTCAATATTATGTCACATTAAGAGGTTGACTCCATTATTATTTCACATTGTGACAATAAGAGGTTTATAATATCAGTATATCTATTGTAATGTTAATATTTGTTGGTGTATGTTAACATTTATGTTCCTTAAGGGTTATGTGACATTGTGATGTTCCTTGAGGGTTATGTTGGATTATGATGTTTCTTAATAGTTATGTCACATTGTGACATTCCTATGGAATGACTTATGGTGTTACATTCATTTATGGTTATGATTTCATTGTAAAGGCGTTCATCAAGGGTTATGTGTATTGGAATTAAGAGGTTAACTTAAAATATTATGTTAAGTATGATAAACATATATTTATAATATGGTTATATATATTGAAATGTTCATATTGGTTGTCTTATGTTGAGTTGATATGGTCTTCAATGGTTATATTTTATTAGAGCATTCTTTAGGGATTATTCCACATTGTGGCATTACTTAGGAGTTATGTCAATTCTAATGTTTCCAATGGTTGCTTCACATTGTAACTTTCAAATTGGATTACTTGTGGAAAATTGTGATGTTACTCAAATGTTAAATTACATTAGAGATTGGTTGATTTTAGTTGTATAGTGACTATGGTTGATAGTGTTTGACTATGGATGAATTATAGTTGACAATGGTAAATACATGTTTCTATATGGATGACCATTAAATTATTAAGTGAATAAAAGATTGTGATATTTGATAATTTTATACAAAATTGTTATGATGATATATAAATCGCCTAATTAAATTTACTACAATATAATTGTCCATGGTTGACTATTGTTAAATATGGTTTGATATGGTTGAACATGGTTGAATATTGTTTAGCTAAGTTAGTGTTATGGTTGAACTAAATTTTATGTCACATTGTGTGACACTAATGATTGATAATATGGTTACATCTATTGTGATCTCAACTTGAAAGTTTGAGTTATGTCAACTTACTACATTCCTTAATGGTTATGTCACATAAAGACATTCATTTCACATTGTGTCTTTTCTTCAACTATTATTTCCTATTGTGACTTTCCTAAAGGATTATGTTAAATTGTGATGTTCCTCCATGAATATGTCACATTTTGACATTTTAGTTTGGATAATTTATATTGAATTGCTAGGTTCACGAATGATTATGTTGCATTATGGCATTCATCAAGGTGGTATCACATTGAATTTGGTTGACTATGATCAGCCACAGTTGACCATGATGGCATTGGATGACCATGGTTTATTGTATTTATTATCTTTAATTTTGCTCAATTGTGATTGATTGTGGTTGAAAATGATGGCCATTTTTTACCATGGTCCAACATTCCTCAATGGTTATGTTGATTCATACATTCCTCATTAGCTATGCTAGGTTGTTACTTTCATCTTGGCTTAGTTATATGTGAAAATGCTATATTCCTCAATGGTTGTGTTATTCGGCATTCATTAAGGGTGATGTCCCATTTCAATGATCCTTAATAATTAAATTAGATTCTTGTGGAATCCCTTTATGATTATGTCTTATTGTGAGATTCATCTTTGTTTACTTATGATAATTTTGTATTCTTCAATGGTTATGTTGCATGAAGAAATTCATTAAGGGTTATGCCAAACTACAAGATTCCATAAGTGTTAGGTTGCATATTAATTTTCCTCCAATGGTTATATGGGAATTATCTCAATTAATATATGGTGAGAATTTACACATTACAATGCTTACCAATTTGTAATGCCCTGCGTTCTTGACAACAAACGTTGATGTATAATAGGTAAAAAATGTCTATACATTAGAAAATTAAAATCATCATGGGAAATAATTAATAACATCCAAAGATACAAAACATCATAAAGTAATAGCAGCACATTCGACACATTATATTAATTAACAATGTAGCATAATCAATGCAAAACAAGCTTACCGACACAATTAAACCTAACCTGTCAGTCTAAGAAAATATATTAAATGATCAACCACGTCATTGGCTAATAAAGAAATAGTCGCATAACCTATCTTGCATGGTTAGGGCCTCCAGGACATATGATGCTCAAACCCGATTCATCTCATTGATTTTACCATAGGGTCTGAGGGTTGGCAACTATTTTTGAGGAACAAGGGCTATCTACATCCATTAATAAACACAACTCATAAATTGGCACGCTAGATTTAAGGCATGGAGTAAGATTTAGGGTATGTACTAAACTTCAAACAACTCTCCTCTTTTTCCAAATGCAACAAACTTGAAAATAAATCAACCATTGTGGCTCAGTACTTCCAGTATGAAAACAAAGCAAGTATTTCCAGTATGAAAAAAATACTTTCTTTGGCCATATAAAAGTAAAGGTCAACGTGGAAGGGACTCTTTATACTGTTAGAGCTTGTGAGATGCAATTATATTACCTCACAATATGTTAGGTTGATATGTGCAAATGAATCTTAAACACAAGTTAGTTTAGGTTAGATTATCACTAAAGTGGATTGCTACGATGGAATCAATGAATATCTAGTCATGTATCACCGATCTTATTTAATAGGTAATGAAATTGTCTTTAAGGCAACAACATCTAGTGAGTCAATGAATTAATGATTGAGCCCACTAAATTATTGATTGGAATGTATCATTTTATGGGTTGGACATCAAACTATTAGATGGATTTTATAGTTGGACATCAATGACCTCACCAAAGATTAGGTTGATATTCTCACATGGATGTTCAACACATGTTATTGATTTAGTTTATAGGTTGGTGGAGAGTTTTTTCTTTAAATAGTTAGATTTATTATACTTTAATGATAGATATATATTAAAAATAGTCAATTTGAAATACTATATCAATGAAAAAAAATTATTCATTATTTTTTTTTTTTTTTTTTTTTTTTTATTTTATGTTTTTAATTCTTGCATTTATCTCATAGTCCGAGTGCAATAAGAATTGTCCCAATCCATTATATTCAATGGATTATCTAGCCTCAAATTGCAATGAAAGCTGTCTACTCGATGAGTTTGCGGTTTCAACGAAAAGAAAGGTATATTAAAGTGCAATTTAAATGAAAAGAAAGTACAATGAGTGCCATAGTAGTGATGGATTGATGCTTCAATGAGGAGAGAAGGAGGGGTATGTTAAGTGCAATTTAAATGAAGAAATTACATTGAGTATATGATTGATGTAATGATAAAATGGATTCCTATAGTTTACTTTTACAAAACTTTCATAAAGCAAGCCTACCATTGGTGAACAAGTTAAATTTGCTATCGCACTAGTTCCAGAATCGGAAAGCTAAGCGAAAATTAAAATCAAGGACAATTTATTCTTTGGTTAGAGGAGAATTATAGGAGCCATTATTACTAAAAGATCTTACTCTTCAGTAATTAATACAATTTACTATATGTGGATTGGAAACAAAAGAAGCTGAGCCGGAGAATGCAACTTGATGTTGCAAGAGTCTAAACAAAGGAGAGAGGAAGATTGCGAGAGTGTGAGGGACCAGAACAGAAGAGCTAGAAATAGAAGTGTAAGCGTTGAGAGCCATGAAAATCGTGTAGGGGGGACTTACACTCACAGTGAATGTATACAGGAGTGTCACAAATGTATAAATTAATTGTAGTTAATATTTCCTATTCTTATTATTTATTTTTTATTTTCTTTGAATTTTTTTTTTTTTTTATTTTTGCTGAGCTACGATGACCATAATAAATGTGAATCTTTGTGTAATTATAATCAATGTCTTGAACATGATTAATATATCTCTTATTTTGGTTTAGTTTTGGTATAGATTTTGCTAGATAATTTTAGCAAGAGATAAAATTTTATATAGATTTATGTAAATAAGATTTATATATGGAGTTATTGGAGAAAGACATGGAAATACATTCCATGAGATATTCACACAATAGAAAATAACATATAATTAATTAAAATCAAAACACAATTCATCTAGCTTAACCATAAATGATATTTCTCTTGGGTTGGTTTTGGGCTTGTGTGGGGTAGTTAGGGTTCTTCTTGGTTGGGTGTGCTCGTCGGAACAAGGTTTTGAGTCACCTTGGAAGTAGCCTATGTTGAAAGCGTCCCAAACTCATAGAGATTCACCCTCTACAGCATGACGTTACACCTCAAACCATACAAAAAGCCTCAACTCACATTGAAGGCCTCCTAGCTCATACATCGACAGCATTAAGTTACACCAAATTGCATAAATAACACGGTAACAACTGCCACATGGAGGCCTTAGGTGCCATATCTAGGCTGTGTGCATGCCCAGTGGCAGAGATGAGGCTGGCACGGATTGGTTGGATTGGATAGGCATGTGGTGTATAGAACCCTCCCGGATCTGGTCACTAGATGGTCTGCGGGTTAGCTGAGCCGTTGGATATTTTCCCTGGATGCATGCCACTTGTCCACAATCAGATGGCCAGGGAAGTAGACTGTACCATGAAAATGGTATGGATTCAACATGTACGTGGCACAGATCCATTGACTTGACGATCTGAGCTGCACGATCCAACCATGGGCTTTGAGTAAATTGCTACGATTGGAGTTCCAGAGATCATCCGTTCAAAGAGCTTTGACGGGCAGCCGTCTACCATTTTCCGATTAGGTTCGGCCTTTCTCGGTCAGATTGAGGGTTGTCAGTTTTAGTTCGATTTGACTGTTCAACTTTTAGGATTGATTGAGGGGTTGTCCCACTTTTCGGTTTGATTTGCTTATTTGTTGGCACTCGGAAGAACATAACTTCCGACTAAATTGTGGTTAGAGTAGAGGATCGGTAGACATGCCCATAACCAATCGTTCGAAGCCCACGCATTTATGCGGTCCTTGCTACGATCCATTAATGTTCGGCCATCACAATAACAACTAATGATACAAGTGGAATTATGGTTAGTCTTTCATAGAAATGCTTATATCTATTAACAATGGTAGTTGAAATTAGAGGTTTATAAGGAGTTATAAAACATTAATAGTTATAAGCCACCTAACATTGAAATTGCAATGTGCCCTCGATCATTAAAAGCTTCTGGAGCAAACATCTATTACCAATAAGGCAGAAAGTGAAGACTTCTACAGGCATCTCCTCGCACATAAGCGACAAAACCGAGAAAGTATAGACTTCTATGGGCAATGCATTGCAACTTCACCTATGTTCACCAAAGATTAAGTTGAAATGCTCACATGGATGTTTATCACATGGGTTTTTAGTTTAGTTTATAGGTTAGGTTATCCTTGAAGTAGAGAGTTTTTAATTCTTACGCATTTATCTCTTGAGTGCAGTGAAATGATAATTGTCCCACTCCATTATATTCAAGCTGGATTATCTAGCAGAAATTGGAGAGTTTTAAATGGATTAAATTTATTATAATTTAATGATAGATTGATATTAAAAATAATCAATTTGAAATACTTTATAAATGAAAAAAATTATTATCATTATTTTAAAGACCACACTATAAATTTGTATTTTATGTTTTTTAATTAGATGCGATTATCTCATAGTTGAGTGCAATAATAATTGTCCCACTTCATTTATATTCCAAATGAATTATAACTTGAAATTCTTACGGTGTGTAGTCTACTCGATGAGTTTGGAGTTTCAATGAAAAGAAAGAGGTATATTTAAGTGCAATTTAAGCGAAAAGAGGTATAATGAAGATTACCATAACAATGATGTAATGATAAAATGAATTGTTGTTTCTACGAAAAGAAAGAGGGTATATTTAAGTGCAATTTAAACAAAAGGAGAGTACAGTAGGTATCATCACAATGATGTATGATAAAATGGATTACTATAGTTTACTATTACAATAAAGTCGTAATTATCTTATTGACAAAAGATTAAGTCCACATTGGCGAACAATTTAAATTTTCTATCGCATCAAGTAGAGTGTGGTTCAAAATCCCAGGAAAGCTAGAAGCCGAGAATTAAAATCACAGGACATTTTATTCTTTGGTTCAAAGAATTACAGATGCCATTATTACTGAGATCTTTCTCTTCTTGGGTTAATTAATCTACATGTGCAAACAAAGTGGAAACAAAGGAATTGGAGCCTGCGAGGGAAGTAAAGAAGCGATTTTAGAGGTCTAGGGAGAGAGCGGTTTTAGAAATTAGGAGAGACAAGGTAAGATAGGGGTTTGGGTGCTGAGATCCATGAAAATGGAGTGTGGGAGACTTGCATACGTTAAGTAATATCACCGGGGCTGTCACAAATGTACCAAATTAATTGTAGTTAATGGTTAATTATTTTTCTTTTGCTGGGCTGCATGGATGATGGTTTTGAACACATTGGTGTGAGAAGGCGGTGAAGAGCAGTTACATTGTTGGCAGCAACCTTGGACAAAAGTCAATTCGTCCAACCAAACTATTGGATATTGTTCATTAAGATTTGTGGACCAATGGAGACACCCTCAATTGGTGGAAGTTACTACTTCTTAGCATTCCAAAGATGACTACACAAGAAAAACATGGATCTTCTCTCTAAGGAATAGTATGAGGGATGATGGGATCTTGGGTTGTCATGTCGGCGTTCCCGCACGCATGAAGGTATTATCGCAGCGCGGCATTGTCCTTGTTTGGAACAACGCGTCGGGGGTGCTGGGGGTTAGCGGTCAACAATCGAGGGCAACAATGCCCATTGTTGCCTACACCGGATCAAATTTTACGTCATCGCAGATTTTTTCAATGAATCTGCAGCATTTTTTCAAAGTGTCAACCTTTTCCGGTAACACCTTCTTTTCCTCAGCCATTTCTCTCTGAAGTGCTCGAACATCAATATGCTTTGTCTTTTGAATGATAAGCAAGGTTCTTCTGGCGAAGATAACACTTTGGTAGAGAATCTAATTTCATTGTTTGTTGTACCAACCCAATGCTGAACCTGATCTTTGTAATATCACGCTTCCTTGCTTGCATGAGTGGCTACCATGTATTCAACTTCTATAGTTCGATTGCCACTACAACCTATCTTTCTCATCAATTGATTGCTCCTCCAAACAAATTAAAAACATACCCACTTGTAGATCTTCGCAATCGGTCAGCCAAACCCGGTATGCATCAACAAATCCATGTATGTCCACCACTTTGTCCAATCCCCGGTGCTTCCTTGGTAGCACAATCCATGGCGGGTGGGGCCACAAAGATACACGAAGACCTATTTACTATTGTCCAATGCTCCTTCCCTAGTTTTGACATATACCTTCTCAAATCTCTCATTGCGTAATATGATATGGAAGCATAGTATATAGACCATTGCATGCATCAAACTACCAACTACTGGCGGCATATGGAACATGGGACATGTCATCTTCTTCTTCATGTGTCTTGGGATGTTGATTTGGAATAACACACCTATATAAATACAAACCTTGATCGGTTTCTACTTCCATGCATATTAAACCTGCAATATCATCTCAACATATTTTCTCGATTCAACTAGAGTTTTTGTTTTGCATGATCTCTTTTAATCTCCATTCCCAGATGAAGTTAGCAACAGTATCCTTCATGTCAAATTTTGAGGATAGTTGTGATTTCACCTCCTTTATAACATCCATGTTATTTCATAACAATAACATGTCATCAACATAAAACACTACATAAATGAAGTGATTACCAATCACTTGGAATATACGGTGATCAACCCTGCTTCTCACAAAAAATAGTCCAAGGATGTATGTGTCAAATTTTCATACCACATCCCTAGGTGATTGCTTCTGAATAATATAGTGGCTTCTTTGGCTTACAGTTAAATCTTTCTTCCCTTCACTACAAATCCTTCTATGCTTCGCTTCATCTAGATTTCTTCTTTGGGATCCTCATGTGCTAGGATTGTTGTCTTCACATCCATCTGTTCCAATTCAAGATCAAAAGCAATGCCAATAGATAAAATAAATCCTAATAGAAGTTAACTTACCAACATGATAAAAATCTCACCGAGTCAATTCCCTCTACACGGGACCAACCTTTTGATACTAATCGAACTTTGTATTTCTCTACTTTTCCTCATGCATTAAACTTCTTCTTAAACAACTATTTTGTACGGTGGAATTTTCTTCCAAATGGCAACTCAAATATATCCCATGCCTCATTCTTATCCAAGGCATCCATTTCTTCAACCATTGGCCTTCTTCCAGAGTTTAATATACTCTGAATTCACTGCTTCACGACAGATTACGGGATCATCATCGATAATAGATAAAGAAATTTTGACGAGAATCAAGGTGGATTATGCGCTCTGTTTGTAACATCTTTCGTTTGGTAATCCTCAATCTTTGGGGTTGTGAGGCTTTCTTCTTCTTCTTCTTCTTCTTCTTCTTCTCTTCTTGGGATTATTCAGATTTTTGCATCATCCAAATCAAGAAGCTCTATTTTTTCCAAGTTAGGTCTTGCGTTGGTAGGAATTCTGTTTGGACACATATTTTACCACTCTGAAAACAACATCTCGGCTATAAAATGGTCTTCTTGGTTTTTGGGTTCCAAAATTTATAACCTTTCACACCATCTTTATAACTAGTAAAGATACACTTTTGACCATTTTATCCAACTTACTCCTATTT
Organism: Picea sitchensis; assembly: GCA_010110895.2. NCBI lineage: Eukaryota > Viridiplantae > Streptophyta > Pinopsida > Pinales > Pinaceae > Picea > Picea sitchensis. Next base: position 11,539 of record SNQJ01S0101654.1, read on the forward strand.
TACTTTGGAACATGTACATAGCATCGAAAATCAAACACTCTAAGATGTTGAGGAGAGGGTCTCTTTCCATACCATACCTGTGAGTTTTATCCCCAACGATGATGGAAGTCGATTGACCGGGTAACATATTTGGCCCTTACTTTGCCTCTCCCAAAATTCTTGTCTAACCCGGCTTTTGGTGAGCATGCACCTTGTTTTTTCAATCAATGTCCTATTCATCCTTTTCGCAGCTCCATTCTGGCGGGGTGTATGGGTGAGGTCTTAGCAACCTGCTATACCACACTTCTTCTGGAATTCTTGAATTCATTACGTACAATTCTCCATAATTATCTGTTCTAAATACCTTTATTTTCTTCTTTAATGGATTTTCTGCAGGAGACTTAAACTCTTTAAATTTATCAAATGCCTGAATTTATTTCTAAGAAAATAAATCATGTGTTCCATGAAAAATCATCTATAGATGAAACATAATACAGTTACCTAGGGATAAAATAGGAGCAGTCCAAATACATCCAGCATTATTATCAACTCTAAGACCCCCTTTGATCTTGTAGCACCTAATGGAGTCTTACTCGATTTCATTTACCATATATCCAATGTTCATAAAATCAAAATCTAGAGCGCAATTAAACATACCTTCAACCATACCTTTACCGTAGCGGTGTTAGAAGTCCCTTTTCTCCAATTAGTCCCAGTCTTTCATGCCTGAGCATGGTCTTCTTTTCAAGGAGGATATTGATTTTGTCTTCTTCTTTATTTATTACATTCAAGACAAGAACTATTGCACCCGTTAGTATAAGTTCTTCACAACAACTTGTACAAAGTTCCACATCGAACTACCAGCATCAACACCATTTCTCCTCATTACCATCTTGCGAGTGTTCTTTTCAAATGCCGGTATCCTCACGCATCGTACATCTTTCTTATAGATATTAGGCTACTAGCTAGTTTTGGAATGTGCAAAAAACCAGGAAATTTCTAATCAGCCATATTTTAGTAACAACCTAACCCTTCCACGTCCAAAGATCTTTGTTGTGGGTTATCATCTCTCCTAGAATGTCACCACCATCATATTTTTCATATTAGGGGAACCACTCGATGTGAGAGTCATATGGTATGACACACGAGTCGATCGACCATACATCAAGGTATTCATGTGTACTTGTAGATGCTAGGTAAACTAATCACCTCAACTTCTTTAGTGGAGGTTTTCTCCTCTGGCAATGGAAGAGAATCTTATCGGAATCCCTTTGGTTTTTCAACCTTCTTAGACTTCCATCTTTCTTATCATGCTGTTTTACCACACTTCTAGCATTTCCTCAAAGACTTTTCACGGAGACTTAGATCTACATGTATATTTATATCTCCTCATTAGAAACCTACCAAAGGTTCTGTCTTGGGTATGCCCTCTTAAAAATAAAAAGCATCTGTTGTGACCATCCATGCTTTTTACCCTCATCTCTTCAGATAACAAGGGTGGCCCGGTCTTGGTGCATAACCGGGGAACCCCCTCCCTTCTTCCATCCCGAGCAGTTACTACTCGCTTTTGAGCTCATAAGACGCTGTATTCATCAGATTCATTGAGACACCCTCATCCATTAGAGGAATTGACATGGTGTACAAAGCCTACTCGAACTCACCAACAAACCAGAGGTGTCCTACTTGTTTCAGGCCATTCAATACTCGGCCGGGGAATGAAGCCCCCTCAGTGGTGACCCGAGCGACATGTCCTCGGGTGAAAATGGGTAATTACTTGGTTTGGCTATCACAAACATTCTTAGCTCGGCTCCTTGCACTGTAACAAAGAAGGTTTATAGTTATGTCTTTAATTTTGAGTCTATGTCCTCTGTCTATCTTGGTTTCCTAGCACAATGTCGCACAGACTCAAATGCGCCACCTACCCTGGTTTTCATTCGACAGGGAAGATGGCAGATTGTTATTTTGACAATGACATCATAATTTATCACCTTCTTCTGTTTACGACGTTAATTTGGTGGAACACCGCGATGTTGGATTGCATAAACTAAAATGAGATTTAAATAGAACGTGGGAGCAAACAGCGTTCGGCAATGAAGATTAGATAATCACGGCATGTGAAATTTAAATATCAAACATTCGCTTTATTTTAAGGTAAAATGGGTAAACCAATTGATTCTCTGAAGCAATAGTATCATCATCCCATTTTCTTACTGGAGTATATCATCATCGAGAGTTAGTTAAGAGAATAATAGAGACAAGATAATATATTTAATAAGTTTTGTTTTATAGGTTTTATTTTGTATTTTGGATGCTTAATAAAATATATTATTTTATATTTTAAAATTAATATTATGAATGTTTAATTAATTTAAATAAAATTATTTTTATTTATTAGTTTAAAGCAGGAAGAAAATTATTTTTTATATTATATTAACTCTATAATTATGAAAATTAAAAACATAACCTTTTATTTTTGTTAAAATATAATGAATATATGCATGTGAAATTTAAAATATTGATTAATAAAAGAAATGTGTTATATAATAAATTAAAAATTAGTGTTAGAATGTAATGAATATATGTGTTTAAAGAGAACTTAAAATATTGATTAATAAAGAAATGTGTTATATAGTAAATTAAAGTGGTAAAATCCACTTGTTTTATATTAAAAGATAAATAAGATAATAATATTATAATTTTTAGAAAAATATAAATTTTTTTTTTTGGGGGCATATTTTTTGTAAAATAACTTTTTTAAAATTTTAATAAATAAAATTATTTTCAAAATAAACTAAAACTTTAAAATAATTCAAAATAAAATCTTAGTTTTTTATTTTTTAAATGCCACTTAATGGTTGAGTCATAAGTAAATGTTAATTTACATTTTTTGAAAATGTTACTTACATTATATTATATTATAAAGATAGCTTAATGGGTTAACTCTACTTGTTGAGTATTATGAATTAAAATAATAAGTATTATCAAAGTTCCTATAAATACAAATATTGTACCTCACTCCATTTCCATTCTCATAAAATGTTATACCATAAAGATATAAAAAGATAAATTTTGAATATAATTATTATAATAATTATAAGATAAATTTTAAAAATATAAAATGATATTTAAAATAAAATTAGAAAAACTATTATAGTACGTTTAAAATATAATTTTAATTAGTTTATTTCTTTTAAATTAAGTGAGATAATTAAATATGATGAACAGTGATTATGATGGGGTGATTAAAGTCCACTAAGACAGACATAACAATAATGTATTTTTAAAGTCAAACCATTCTAGATACAAATTGGTGTATGAAACCCCTTGTTTATGGGACAAGGGACATAGAATATCAAATCTAAAATATAGTTATAATAATATATTAAGTTTAAAAATGCCCCGGATGGGGTGACATGTTATGAAACATTTCCATCCCTTAGACCTTAAGGTTTTGAAATGGTGGGTCACTCCCATCTATTCAACGTGCTTGATGGGGCTTGAGGCCATTCTGGTGAACCTACAGGTGAGAGACTTCTCCCTACAGCCTTGAAAGGCTAACAACATAGCTTATTAAATATGGTAGATTTAAATTGAAGCCAGGTCTGCGGAGTTGTCCCACAAGAATGTGAAAACAAAGAAGTCTGGTCTGGAAACTCATCAACCTTTCTGCAACTCTAGGTGTAAGCTCTGGTGCGTTTCTTTTTTCTCCTTGTCCCTTGTGATTTTTCTGAACCTTGGTGACTTTTACGCTCGCTCCTCTTCCACGATGCCTTAGAAGCAAGGCAAGCCTCATCCTTGGTCAGTCGGCCTGATACGCTGCTCATCGTCAGAGGAAACAACATATGGAAAGAGCACTCTCATTGGCCAACTCCATTCTTCATAAATGAGCGAGGGTCACCAGTCTCGCACTCCATGCTCCTACCACAATTGGGTCCCCACTATGGAGAGATCTCTTAGACCTAGCAATACTATAGATAATTGGTAGCCACATACATTAAGAAAGAAAAAATCTAATTTGGGCTGTGAAACTCAAGGTCAGGTAACAAGAATATTGAAGGTTTCCCAACCACATACAAGAGGAAATACCATACGAAGACACCCAGAAGCGCCACAGGCCTCATTACAGAGACAAAACAAGGGGAGGCTACTGTGAGGAACCATGCTATATCGAGGGAAGTTAGCTTTACATGGATGTGGTCTCATGAGGGAGGACACCAGCGATGGTGCACCACCACCGGTTATGTGACCATGGACAAGGCAGGGCCGGTCTTGGGAAGAGAAGGGTAACCCACACAGGTATAAGATTTTGGACCCATGAAAACAAAGTTTACAAACTAAAGAGACACTCTAAGGACTTAAACAAGCCCCAAAGGGCTTGGTATATCCAAATTTATAGTTATCTTTTGCAAAACGGTTTCAATAGGTGAAAATTTGAACCTACATTGTACACCAAGATAAATGAGCAAGGTGGGATTACAATTGTTTTATTATATGTTGGTGATCTTATATTATGGGTGATTTATCAATTGACATGCTCAAATCAGCTATGAAAAAGGAATTTGGGATGATTGATTTGGGTTTAATGGGGTACTTTCTTCATATAAAGGTAAATCAAAATGAAAATGTATATTCATTTCATAATCTAGTTATGCTAATGAAATTTTGAAGATGTTTAACATGATGAGTTGCAAAGAAGCCCCAACTTCTATTGTGGCAGGTTTGAAATTGAGCAATGAGGATAAAGGATACAAAGTTGATTCAAATTGTACAAACAACTTGTTGGTAGTCTTATGCATTTATCAGCCACAAGGTAGTACATAATATCTCTTGTTAGTATCAATTCAAGGTTATTAGGTCTCCAAAGAGAAGTTTCTCATTGGGAAGGAGGAAAAGGAATTTTTGAAATGTGTTAGTGGAGCAAGGAACTATGGAATATTCTACTCAAGGTCAAAGTGACTTCAATCTAATAAGATACATTGATAGTGGTTATGTTGGAAATATAAATGATATGAATAGAACTTCTAGTTATTTTTTCCACTTTGGATTAGGTGTAGTATCTAAGGCTACAAAGAAACAAACAATTTTCACTATTTCATCTGGTTGAAGCAGAGAATGTAGCAACTACATAGGAAATGTGCAAGGAAATATGGATGAGAAAAATGTTGAAGATTTGAGAATTGAACAGAAGCAACAAAAATGGGTAAGTACAAATAATGATGGTTTGTTGTGATGTGTTAATGGCAATGAAAACCTAGGAGAACATCAATCTGTTAGTTTGGATGGATTATTGAAGGTACTTTACAATGAATTTGAATGTCGTGTGAGAAGATGAAGCATTAGGAAGTGGGTGGAATTTCCGAATATACAACTTTTATTCATAGAAATTTTGAATAACTATGTTGAATTTGATTTTTTCTAAAAGTGTATCTTAGTTTTCCAACAAATATAAGGTATATGTTTTAGTTCATGCAAGTGTTGAGTGTCTTCTTGATGGAATTTTGTTATTTTTAATTGTTGGCAATTTAATAATGAGTTTAATTGTATAATTTAATATTGAATTTATGTTATTTCTATGAATGGGTGATGATATGGTGTATCATTTAATTGTATAATTATATAAATTAAAAAAAATTGTTTTTTTTTTTTTTTTTTTTTTTTTTTTTTTTTTTATTATTATTTATATCATTTAATAGCAATATAAACAAGGGTTGCATAGCAACACAGTCCTACCCGAGTTAGTTGGGAAAAACATGTTGAACAACATATATATATACATTTAACTCTGCAGATGTAATAAGGATGGTGAGTTAATTGGGAAACACATGTTAAACAACATCGATACATTTGTTTAAATGAATTTAATAAGGATGGAGAAAATCAAAAAAGCGTCTTTGAGATTAATTTTTATATGACAAAAGTTGAGATTGAGATTAAAAATTATTATGGGTATGTATGGTCTTTACTACCATCGAGGTACTATGTCTACAAAAGAATTAAATCTTAGTAGCCCACTACTTTAGGTACTTGCAATAAAATGAAAGTTTGATTAATACTGATCAACATATGTTAAAGTAAATCTATAATGTTCATTAAAAATGTCAAAGTTCCTGTCGAACTTGTTTGAAATTGGAAGATGGTGAAATGCAATTTAATGGAGGATTGTTAATAAGGTAGAAAAATTTCAATGTTGAGGTATGGGAACATGGTATTTTAATGTTGTTGTGAGTATGACTGCATTTCAGTTTTGTGAGATTTGATAGAGAGTGCAGGTTGAGAAAGCTGGGTAGAACGTTGCCATTTGAATTTTAAATAGTTTTGGTTGTTGAGGCATTTTCAGCTTGTTACAAACCATTTTCAATTTGTTGTAAAGCTTACTAGGTGACAATATTTTTTTTTGGCGAGGGAGATAAAAGAAGGGAAGAGTGTTTCATTTAAAAATAATGGTGTGCGATTAGGCGATTGTGATGCAGCAATGGTAAATATTCTGTGATGTGGCATATTACATTCAATTTTGCCAATTTTAATTTGGCTTTTATTTTTGTGGAACTTACGGACATTTGTATATAACAAAAGACAAAGGAAGTGAAATGCAATTCAATGCACGCTTGGCGATTAGCTACAAAATTTCTTCATGGCAAATATTTCAATGTTGCATGGTATAAAAGATTTGATTTTTTGATAATGGAAATGCATGAAATCTCCAAAACATATGTATGTATGTGTGAACCCATTGTGTAATAAGCATATATGATCCATCTTGAAGATAGTGGAAGAAAATACTATGGTACAATGTTTCTCTTCGGCCTTCATTCAAGTGACATCAACCTTTATCAACCGGTTGATTTAAGAAGTAAATTAAGTGCCTCAAGTTTTAATGAGGCAGCTTTTCTTTTTCTTCCGCTAATTCAATATGCGAGACTATGTTGTCTTCATTTCTGTGAATCTACCATGAACTTCGAAGAGTCTAAGTAGCATGTGAAACGATAGCTCATTTTTGTAGATATGTCTCATATGACATGTCTATTAGGCTAGGAAGTATATTTTGCAGAAGAGGCTCTCTGATAATGCATTGTAAAGTCTTCTTGTCAATGGTGTGGATAATAGCATTGATGCAGTGTTGATATGTGAAAGAGCGTTTTGTACTACATTTAAGACAATCAACCATTGCATATTTTATCAATGCAGTTGCACCTATAGGAGAGTCGCAAGATGCACAGACAGGATCGAATGGTGTTGAATATGCATTTCCAATTGACAGTCTTACCTTCAACACATATAGGAATTACAACGGGGGTAAGTTAATAGTATATATACATATATAAAAGTTTAAATACTCTTGTGTATAAAGTTTGTTAATGAAGTTATATATGGATACTTACAAGAATTGTTGACCGTGTTATTTTTTCCAGATCTTCCGCATCTTACGATACTTCCGGTGGAATTATGAATGTTGATTGTGTTGTGCGAAATACCTTTTCTTTTATGCCTCTTCTTTTGGGTATATTTTTAAATAACATAATGGGGAATTTTATTGTTTGTAGTTGTTGTTCCATTGAATTAAAGAAATGTTCATATGTTTGAACAATTGAAGAGTACTCGGAGAATATGATAGTTCTTATGTGAATTAAATGGAATATTATAAAGAGTTAAAGATGAAAGAAGTGAACATTGGAGATTACCGGTACCATTGCCTTGTCATTGTCTATGTTCCCATCCTTTATGTGCAATGTGTCTTTGCAAACCGACTTTTTCTTACCAAGGGCGGCGGCGACTCGATTGCTCCAATTGGGTACTACGTCAATGTTATCTGTAAATTGTCTAATTGTTGTGTTTGTTATGAAAGTGTATTCTTTACAATTTGGAGACAATGTTTCTACGATATTGGATTAATCTAGCGAGATAATCTGATCACAATCTCCATGGTCATAGTTGGTTTTCGGTAGAATTTTAAAAATTGTAATAGATATTCAACTGCCAGGTAAGATCTTTCCCTTGTGCCTTTGTATAAGGTGTGCAATAATGGTTAATGTGACTGTCATCATGCCATTCTCATCTGTCATATCAGCACGAAGGATTTTTCGTGATTTATTTACTTTATCCTAATATGTGCTGTAGACAACCATACGCTGTCTGATGAAGAAGTCCCCAATCCTACGATTATTCAAGTCCTCAATTGATACAATGTTTGGAGGTGTAAATCTAGGTCATTGAAAGGAGATTGGAAGAAATAAATGATATGAAGAACATCTCTTGTTTTGTTTTATAAATTTGAGAGTTTTACATATCTATGTACATACCTTTCAATTTCTTCTTTGTTGCATAGAATGTGGTTGTATCCTTGAGGTTGCAATGTTGGTTTGCATCGGTTAGAGGCGTGGTTATCTTGGAATTAGATATTTTCATTTGCATAAACGTAATTTGTGAATGGCATTGGTAGATGTTGCTCTTCAATTTTTTCATGTAGAAAGATGGTTTATGAATGTTGAAGGGAAGATAATTTATGAATATTTACATTGGCAATTGTTGTTGTTGTGGTGTTTGTGATGCCTAACTACTAATGCTTCCCTGGCTTGTCGGGTTCTCTGTGTGAAAATTCAAACATTGTGTGGTATAAGATGAAGTAGTTTGACTCCAGAGATATGGTTTGCAGATGGTGTGAATCTACTGTATATAACTTGTGGGAAGAGGTGGGATGTGTTGTTGTTGTGACCATTGCAGCTATATTTGAGATTGTTCTTGGTTCAGCTATAGATGTTTCTTGTAACTTCTTCTTCTTCACTTGGTCTATTTTTTTTGTGTAAAGGTGTATAAATTGCAGTATAGAGATATAAGAATGAAGCATGGAACAACAAATGACATTTCAGATTCCAACTTAATAAAATCACAGAGAAGGTTGGAAAAATGCTGCCTTTTTCCATCCATGTTTGTAGGTGTTCTTATTATCTTTTTAAGCATGGATAATTGGTTCGATGTACTATACATTGAACAGAACAATCAAGGAAAGTGAATAGATATGCAAGTAGATTTTAGGAAGATGAAAATGCATTGAAACTTGCTAATGGATGGTTTTTTTATATTACAAAAAGCTAACATCGATACTATACCAACTTTTTAATTATTTGTGTGGTTTTTTTTATCACTGATAAAAGGAAAGGCATTTGTAAATGTGTAACAAATATATGGATATATGCTTTAGCTCTCAAAATATACAATGTGATTTATATGTAGTTCTAGTATGAGACAAATTGTATCATTATCAGTCCAATATGTATTCAATATATATACGGAGTTTTCATTCTTTGCATTTGACAAAATATGATCAATTAGCGTTTTACGTGCATGGTTTGTTTTTCCCTAGGAGCATATGGGCATTGTAAATGCGCATGTAGTTTTCCAATTTTTTGTCTGTTCATTACACCATGACATGTCAATGTTGAAGTCTACTAGAATGACTAAGATTTAGTGTTGGTGAAAATGACATAATGCTTTGTGATGGTATTGAATATGTTGGACAAAGTTGCATGTGGTGCAGCATAAATGTTGATTAGTGCAAGATGGGATCCGTGGAATGCTACTTTAGCTATAAGGACCTCTATAGATTGGTCTTCATAGTGCATATGTTCTAGGATTGGTAGATGTCTTTTTACTAGTGTCATGACTCCATGTATAGTGCAACTTGATATGCAATTGAAGCTTGGAAATTATTGATTTTGCATAGATAATGTCAAGTATGTTTCTTGCAAGCAAAGAATATTAACTTGCATTGTGTCATAGTTATAGGTATGTCATTCATATGTGCATGCAAGCTTCGTGTGTTTAGCGTAAGAATTGAGATGTTTGTGTTTGACTTTATGGACTCGAAATCATATACCAAGTTCCACTTTGCAATGGTTCGGTCTTGCATGTAGTATCAATTTTTGTTTAACTTTGAAGTTATACATTTTGAGAGGATTTAGCAAACACAAGGACTCTATGTTTCTTACATGAGATAAGGATGTATATACCAATCCATGGATTCATATCCCAGCAGGGTCAAATGCAACATTATCAAGTTTTAAACCCTGTGACCTATGTATTGTACGTGCACATGTAAGTTTGATAGGGAATTGTTTTTTTTTGGATCTTCAAATGGTTTGGATTTTTTTGTTGTTGATAGTGGTTTCTATGTGCAATATAGGTATCCCTCTTCCGAAATTTCATGGTATATAAGTGGTTGAGCTTGTTAGCTTGAAAAGCGTGTCAATATGCGGATCATAGAAGACTTGATCAAGACATCAAGTTTGTCTTTTGTTGTGTAGCTTTGACTATACCATCTGCACCATTGACCAGACCATCTTGTGAATCATTAGTTACATGCATATATTTCAACAAGCATGTTGAATTTTATGACAAGTTGGGAAGGCAAAGTAGTTGTATGTTGATGGTGTGGTACATTTCCACAGTTTTCTTCCTCCTCATCAATTGCATTGAGTAAGAGCTCGTTGAAAGGCATTAATGATAGCATATGTTTTTTATGTAGTGCGACATCTTTGTTTTGTAGAATAGGTAAGGAAATGTTGGATCATTTTGGGCAGGAATTAAGCATGCAATTATTGATATATGAGAAATCATTGCTTGTTTGGTATTTGTTAAGCATCCTGGCTGAAATTGCAATGAAGTTCTATAAATGCGTTTGTCGCATTGTAGTTTGTAGTTCATGGCACTTTACATTATCTTTCCAAGAGTCATATGTTATTGTTTGCATGTTCGTGGTAGGTTGTTCGAATATAAGGGAATCTTGTATGGGTTGTGCTTGATGAAGATCTACATGAATCATATCTATGATGATCGATGTTTCCAAAGTACGTTGTTTGTATGTGTTTAATATTTCTTAGTCTATTGTCAATGTTGAATATGAATCGACTTTCGATTAGAGAAGCTTCATCAATGAAGACAAGTTGTAGTTCTTGATAGAGCTTAGACAGCTTGTCTAACATTTCTTTAACTTCAAGTGGAGGAAATGAGACTTGTTGAATGGCATTAGCAATGCGGGTGGATTGTTGTCCCACGCGAATTGTAACATCCCACTCACATGGCAGAAACTTATTTTTGAGGACACTTTCATGAAGTGAAGTGGAATACATGATGTTAAACCATTTATGCCTGATTATGATGCAATTGATAGGCATTGATGTTTTACTATTTGATGTAGGCGAGGTGCTATTGACTCGGTTTATTGAGTCAATAGCGGGGTTTTGGACCTTGCTTGAGGATCTGTGGCATCGGTAGAACCTGGACTACAGTTGAGTTAGAGTGTTTTTTTTGGGTTGATTTATTTCTTGTGATATTTCATTGATTTGTTGATATGATGTTTAGCGTGTTGACATGATTGTCGATGATACTTGGTACGACAACCAACATCGACGGAACTCACATATGGAGTAAAGATACATGATTTCCATAGAGGTTGAGGAGAGGGTGGGCAGCCCGACCACACCACCACTACTAACACTCCATGATGGCGTTAGGTTAACGATTACCCTAGTTAAAGGAAGGATCCACGATCTTGTGAGGTAGAGCTGTGACGATCGCTCATGATGATTCAAGTACTTAATAAAGCCGGGGCCTTATTCCATAGAACCATAATCTCCCACAAAGTTCACACAGTAGTGTTGACTCAGGGGTTATAGATGTCTACCAATCAGTCCGGTTGGTGAGTGGCACCCTTAGACACGTGGTGCATCTAGGTAGCGATAGCACAAAAAACACAAGACACAAAGTTGCACCCTTAGACACATTAGTTACATCTTGAGAGAACTTTATCGCAATGATGTGGATGAAGAAACAAACAAAATATCCTAAGACAATAGATGTAAAAATAAAATCATAAACAACTCCTAACAGTGTGCATACAACTCAGAATCTAAGTCCTAAACCTAAGACTTTTCTAGAATTAAAAATTTTAGTAAAACAAGGCCGTAGCATAAAATAAAAATTCACACAAAAAAACCACTTAAGTATTGGTTGGGGCTTCATAAAACTCTTTGGGTAATTGGAAATGAAGAGTAGGGGCTTAAGTGGCCAGGGATTAATTACTCTTGTATTCTTTCTATATGACACATTATACATCTTTTGTCTTTACTTACAAAAAAACTTTTGTGTTTTAACTTTTCTTTTCTAGAGAATAAAATTCAACATTTTATTTTCTTACCATGTTAATTTAAAATATAAAAACATATCCGATACATAAATGACTAAATATAAAAATATGACCACCATTTAAATGAAGATTTATTTATATGATTATAAAATACAAAAGGTAAACCACTACCCACTAAAAAAATGGAAAACTTCATTAATATAGTTAGTTTGAAGTCTAGTAAGTAATAAAACTAATTAATGTGCGGGAGTTATGATTTGATAATAAAGGAAATGCATGGTAAAATTAAACAATAAATTAAAAAAAAAAAAAAGAAGAAGAAGGAAGGGTAAAAAGAGATGGGGAAATGAGCCTTTTAACAAATTTGGAAAATAATTTTTGGGAGAAAAGTGGGGATGAGGTGACAATTGTAAAGAGATAGAATTTTTAGAGGGTTTTCATTGAAACTTAAAATAAATGTGATTTAGGTCAAGCAGGGATAAAGAAGGAGGGATGGGGGGAAGGAGGGATGGGCTATTAGGTATTGTTATGATGTCAAAATGGAAAACTGGACTAATTGCTTGTGAGGAGTTAGGATTTTCTTAGTTGTATTAGGTGGTAGCTTCGACTTGGAGGTGAGAAGCTGAACTTCTCTTGGATCTTCATTGGCCTTTGTGGCTCGAGGGGCTGAGGGGAAGCAGATTACCCTAAGCGTTGGTTGGGAGGTGCAGTTGTAGTCTTTAGGTGAAATTTGGTGGGGTGACACAAGCTGAGACAATGTGAGTATAGGACATTATGAAGTGGGTGATAGACGAATGCTGTCCTCTATTTTGTATGGTAGAATGGTTACTGTATATACTTGTAGTTTCTAGGGTTATTGTATGTCTTAGTTTATAAACTGCAGTTTCAATGGTTGTTGTATAAGCTGTGGTTCCCATGGATATGGTATAAAGCTTATGAATTGCAGTTTATTGTCATTTTACTGCAGTCCTTCAAAGTGCGTGGTTTTATCATGGCGTTAAGCATTTTAAAAAGAAATTAGAAAAATAAAATAAGACATTGCGTTGGGGTTTAGCTCAGCGTTTGAGGGTCAAAATTCTCTGGTTCTTGTGGTCTACACTCTGCCTGTTTACAGTGGAATATCTAAGTTGAAATTGTTCAATACACAATGTTTCTTTGTGATCTTTCCACAATGTTTGGAGTTTTTAATTATAAGCGTTTCTCTTTGCCACCCGAACTTTAAATATTCTGTTCTGTTTTAAGGTGGGATTTTACCTATGGTTTGGGGGCATTCATAGCTATGCTAGGGTCATTTTAATAGGGCTATGATTGTACAAGCATTTCGTTTTGTAAAATCATCTCCTTTTTGGGAAGTCAATTCTGAATACACATTCCCGACAATCACAGGCGATATCTTTTTCCCTCGTGATTTAATACATGAAGTGAAGTTAAATGTGAATCGTTAGACTAGCGCCTTACAATGCGCATAAATTTACAGGTAGTTAGTTATTCATGTCACGTTTCATCAAACCTTAAAATTTATTAATTTACAGGCGTGATTATATATTGCGTTTTCATCAATTTCGGGGGCAGTAAGTATTGCACGTCTACATTTTTTAATCTGGTGTGCATTTATATTTGATTACACACTGCGTTTTCATCAATTTTGGGGCAATGAGTATTGCAAGTCTGCGTTTTTAATCTGGTGTGCATTTATATTTGATTACATACAACATTTTCATCAATGTCGGGGCAGTAGGCATTGCATGTCTGCATTTTTTTATTTGGTAGGCATTTATATTTTGATTAGGGGAAGAGGGTTGATCTTTTCCCGCTTCTTGGGATAGTTTCTGTCTCGATAGGCTCCTTAAGTTAAGCGCTAGCACCTTAGGGACTACACGAACAATACTTCACTACTACGGCCCGGTGTAAGCGTGTTGGATAGCGACACCTTCGCCGGTTCGTTTAGGCCCAGGTGCCTTACGTATGGTTGAATGGCGTAGACATCCTTACCGGGTTAATGGTTGAATAGCAGCATGGAGCATCCTTACAGTGCTGCAGGCTCAACACTATCTTTCCTTGAAGCATTATCGGGGTAAGTAAAACGTTATTAGTTACGGTTTCTACTCTTAGTTGCCCTACTTCCGATTAGCATCGTGCCACAGGCCATTGCTTGCAGGAAGTCATTGTGTATTCCTCGGTTGAGTTTTAGTATTTCCTCCAAAAAATTGACCTAATACCATTTGGAATTTTGCAATGAAAACCAACAAATATAACACTACTTACCAATGACTTCTTATGAAAAGATCCAAAATTTTCAAAGAAATTATTTCAAATATGTTTTTATGAAAATTATTGTTTCTCTAAATTATTAATATGTATCTAGTTTTTATTGTATTATTACTTCTATGAAAAGTGTGAATGAGACATACCAAAGAAGAAAAGTATTAAATACAAAGTTATATTTATTTTTTTCTTACCAGTTGTTCGAGGCAGACATAAAGAGTACATTTTGTCTATTGTGCTTGTGTAGACACTACAAGATGATAGATATAAAGGAAGCTGATGAAACAAATTCTGTATAGAGAAATTCATTTAGTTTCTTGAATCATATGTGAAGCGATGTCATATAGTAATGTAGAATGTAAAAATTCATGCATGTATGCTTTAAAATTTTAAATGAACTGAGCATTGAAATAACAAGGCATGTGAAAGGGTGTAGTGAAATATGCCCATGAATAGGACTTGTTACAGGTATCGACATGAAGCAAAGAAATCAATTTAATAATTTGGGCTTTTGCAAGTTGTAACTAGATTAGTGTAGGTAGCATAATGATCAAGTTTACTTTGTGTATCATAAATGCTATGAGAAATTTGAAATGGTAGATACACAAAGAGTATTTAACCAAGGTGATTTTATTATATATAAACTTGAAAAGACACATAAACGAACCTAGTCTGGGTAACATCATGTCTATGAGGAGTAGGCAACAATAGACAAACAAAGAGCATAAAACCAATATTATTTGTGTATACATCTAATCTAGAATAGAAGGTTATAGAAAAATGCATAATGTAAGTGTTGTTCTATAGTAGCAATACTACAATTACAATCTATATTCTTGATATCCATAGAGAATAGAAGGTAGATTACCATATCTATTATTATAGAAGAAAATAAAAATACCGGTAAGGTACCTTATCTATTATGTGTTGATTATTGGTAATGATTGGGTACTTAGATCGTCATCTCATTGCAGGATAAGTGAGGTAAATGTGATATTGATTATTATTTTATGGTGTATTGTTGATGTAATGTCCTTGAATTAAGCACATTGAAATTAATGTAACGAAATGTAAAGAATGACTATGTAATGGAAATCAATTTAATAATTTGGGCTTTTGCAAGTTGTAACTAGATTAGTGTAGGTAGCATAATGATCAAGTTTACTATGCGTATCATAAATGCTATGAGAAATTTGAAATGGTAGATACACAAAGAGTATTTAACCAAGGTGATTTGCTTATATATAAACTTGGAAAGACACATAAACAAACCTAGTCTGGGTAACATCATGTCTACAAGGAGTAGGCAACAATAGACAGACAAAGAGCATAAAACCAATATTATTTGTGTATACATCTAATCTAGAATAGAAAGTTATAGAAAAATGCATAATGTAAGTGTTGTGCTATAGTAGAAATATTGCAATTACAATCTATATTCTTGATATCCATAGAGAATAGAAGGTAAGGTACCATATCTATTATTATAACAGAAAATAAAAATACCGGTAAGGTACCTTTTCTATTATGTGTGGATTACTGGTAATGATTGGGTACTTAGATCGTCATCTCATTGCAGGATAATTGAGGTAAATGTGATACTGATTATTATTTTATGGTGTATTATTAATGTAATGTCCTTGAATTAAGCACATTGAAATTAATGTAACGAAATGTAAAGAATGACTATGTAATGGAACATTAGAAAATGTCAATGGTTGTAATGTAATGTTAAGGTCATGTAATGTCATCATTCATGCTAGAAATTATAGTACTGCTGATTGAATGCTAACATTGTCCATGGTAATGATAAGGTAGTATGATGTTTGGGTTAATGCTAATACCCATGGCAGGGTTAAGGCTAAGGTGGTCACCGCCTTATGGTAACAATAATGTATCGATTTTAGATAGCATAAGGGGGAGGGTGATTGTCCTTGTAGGTGGTTATGATGTTGTAAATTGTAAAGTGGGAGGTTGTGGTGGTAGTGTTGAAGGTTTATTATCCTTAATCAGTTAAATGGTAATTCTTGAGTCAGAACCATGAGTCTTTAGGATGTATTAATTAGGGCTATAAATTATTTACATGTATTATTTAAGGTAGGCTTGGTAATTCGTCATTAATAGAAGTCAAACGGTGTAAATGGTGTGTATTTGTTGTCGGAGTCCTTCTGACTTGCGTCTCCCGTGGAGGTCATCGTTGTCCTTGATTTGGTAGTACTTGGTTGTCTTGCATTGCGCGGTCTGCTGGTGTTGGGCGGGATATAGACACCTCCTTGTAGCTTTAGTGCATATGTCTGGGTGGGTGATTTTTCTATGTAAAGAATCCAGTGTCGTATCAAGTGTCTCGGGCCCTTTAAAGGTAGGGTTTCCACTCTTGCGACACACCTGACAGAGATAACTAGCTTCTGCCTGAGCAGTCGGCCAGGAGCCTATATGACCTTGTCTCTCCCCAGAGCAGAGGACTAAGATTAAAAACCCTTCTTTTCTGTGCAAAAATAGTAAACCCTACTACTATGGATTTCCCCCTCTGTGACTATACTATACCTAACACCTTGTGTCAGTTTCTTCTTACAGTTGGTTGTTGTGCGCCTTGTCAAATGGTCGTCTAATGCTTGTAGTTACTTGTGGAGCATCGTATGTATTCTTGTTGTGATCATCATGGTTGCTTCTTGAATAGTCGTCGGGTGGAGACGTTGAGTCAAGTACGTCTGTTTTCCTTCTACATGCGCGCACACACTTTATAAAAAAAAAAAAATATTTGCACCTGTGATCAGAGTTGTGGTCGTACTTAGGAGTTCGTTACATATGGTATCAGAGCCGGTTCGACCCGTGACTTGGGATTCGATATGGCTTTCGTTGACATGATTAGATTGATTATACTATTGCTGATCGAGTTGATTGTGTGAGTGCAGGTAATCATGGTTAGAGGACGCCGCAGAGGCAGACGATGCGGTGCTAGGGTAGGAGGCGTGACCCCTCTAGTAGTATCCATGCCTGAGGGGTCTAACCCCCAGGGAAGCGAGCAGGTTCTCGGATAGGAGTAGATAGCAGTTGGTGATGTTGTTGAGATGATGAGATCTTTTCAGCGCATGTTCTAGGCACTGATCAACAGATTGGACCGAGACGAGGCCAGGGTGCCAGCACCCCCTGAGGTTCCACCGCACGCACTGGTCGTTACAGGTAGCATTCACCATGAACTCGAGAAGGTAAAATTTCCTAAATTCTTTGGTGCCCCAGATGGTGCAGCCGCCGAGGAATGGTTGGAGAATATGGCGATGTGCTTTGCACTTCACGATTATACCTCCAACATGAAGGTCCGCATGGCGATCTTTCAACTAAAGGGGAGTTCTCTTCTATGGTGGAAGACGCTCCTACTGCAGCTGAACATGGCCGTTGAAGACGTTTCATGGGAACTATTTGAGGAACAGTTCTGAGAGAGGTACCTTTCAGAGGAATTCATTGAGCATCAGCACAATGAGTTCAATGCATTACGACACGGAGGTCGTACACTGCCTGAGTACGAGGCACGTTTTATGGAGCTACTCCGGTATGCTTCGCACCTTAACACTGAGAAGCTCAAAGTCAACAGGTTTTTGTTTTCCCTTAACAACAACCTGTGTGAAAAGGTTAGGATCTTGATGCCTCAAACCTCGCACGACACTGTCCAAAAGGCCCTCATAGCAGAGGAGGAGCTTATCAGCGGGGGTCAGACTAGGATTCCAGTGAGACCAGCAGGGTAGGGTTCATCTAGAATGTCGCAGCACCAGACACCAACGATACATACGCTGGGATACCGCGGCTTCCAGAGGGGATCCACGTTCACTACACCTCGACGACCGCTACCTCAGTAGTGAACACCTTATCGAGGACCACAGCACCAGTAGCAACATCGCCCGCAGCAGCAGTAGTTTAGGCCGGTTCAGCACAACAGACCAGGGTTCTAGGACGGTGGGCAGTCATCTTCTACTTCAGGTACCAGGACTACTGGGCCGAAGAAGGGGTGTTGGATGTGTGGGGAGCCACACTACCAGCACAACTCTCCTGTGGGGAGGAATAGGGCATTTGGATCAGCTGGACCCGCTACCGTGGGGGATATGGACAAGGCCCATCGGATTCATGCAGCGGTGAATAAATGTCAGGCAGAGCACCAGTCGACTCTGCTCGAGATGACAGGTACTGTCGCTGACCAGAACGTTAGTATTTTGATAGACCCAGGTGCTACTGAGAGTTTCATTTCTGGTGCAGCGCTAAAAAGGATTAAGGTAAAGGTAGTCGAACAGGATGAGTTTAGCTTTGTGGAGATGGATTCGGGAGCCAAACAGAAGGTTGGAGAAAGGGTTACGGGCTATTCCCTTAACCTGGGAGAGTTTGTCACGAGGGTCAACTTGTACGTCACGATATTAGGATCTTATGACGTTGTGATCGGTATGGATTGGTTGGAAATGGATGAGGTGATACTCAACTATAAGATGAAACAGTTGAGCTTGGTTGATGATGAAGGACAGAGACGTGTCATTGTAGGACGGAACTAGGGAGTTTCCCTGCGGTTCGTCTATTCCTTACAGTTATGGAAGAGTATGGGCAAGGGGGGAAAACTTTATGCGATCCTCTCGCTAAACGAGAATGGTGTAGAGGAAGGTCTAGAATAACTTCCGGTGGTGAAGGAGTTTGCAGACATATTTCCAGAGGAGTTGCTTGGGATGCCACCAGAAAGGGAACTGGAGTTTACCATAGACCCGAAACCAGGAACCGAACCGATAGCAAGAACGCCTTATCGGATG
>SNQJ01S0101657.1:0-15121 GCA_010110895.2 Picea sitchensis
TCGAATGTATTTATTATCCTTGTACCCACGCGCACACACACAAAAAAAAAAATTGCACTTGTTATAAGAGATTTGTCGTCGTAACGAGGAGGTTCGTTACAGATCTTATAGATCCACTTGGAAGTCACTACAAACTTCCCTTCCGGTCTCGGAACAATATCCCACACATCATTCTTCATGATGGATTGATACTCTTCGGTCATAGCATCTTGCCAAAACTGTTGTCCTATTGCTTCTCCATGACAAGAAGGTTCAGTATCAATGATGTGACTCATAGTTGAAACAAAGCTCAAAAATCTCTGTGGTCTCTTGTAGTGACTTCCAAGTGTATGGGGCAACAGGAGCAAATGTCTCCTCATAATCTATTCCCTCCACCTGAGAGAATCCTCTAGCCACAAATCTTGCTTTGTACTTCTCAACACTTCCATCAACTGCATGTTTGATCTTATAGATCCACTTGGAAGTCACTACAGACTTCCCTTCCAGTCTCGAAACAATATCCCACACACCATTCTTCATGATGGATCGATACTCTTCGGTCATGGCATCTTGCCAAAACTGTTGTCCTGTTGCTTCTCCATGACAAGAAGGTTCAGTATCAATGATGTGACTCATAGCTGAAACCTAGCTCGAAAATCTCTATGGTCTCTTGCTCTCTCGGAATGTACCATGAGGAGTTGCATGTCCCTCTACCTCCTGCAGAGTCTGTCGAACTCATGTAGGCCTCTTTCGGCCTACTGCCATGTCTCTAGGAACATCAACTGGAGCTACAGGATCAACTAGATCAACTAGATCAATAATTGTCTCCCTCTGAACTGCTGAAGGGGGAGAAGGTATTGTTTCTTCCTTCTTCTCAAATAGTTTGACTCCCTCTGAGTCAAGTGACTCCCTCTGAAGTTTGAAGGATAAACATCTTCCTTTTCCGGTGTTGCTAACCTGGAGACATCGCATGTCTTCTCAGGTCCTCTACTGCCTCTACAGTACTTTGTTGGCCTCCTGTACTAGGATAATAACCAACAAAAGAAAATTGGACTCCCATACCAGGGATCATGACCCTTCAATAATGAAATAAGAAATCTGGCCTCCCATACTAGGATAATAACCAAGATGGCCTCCCGTAGGGATAACAACCAAAATGGCCTCCTGTACTAGGATAATGGTCCAAGTCATGAGGGCTCCCATACCAGGGATAATACCCTTCATTATCAAAAGCAAAATACTATAGAGTAATGATGAAATCAATTAAGGAAAGTAGTACAAAACTTACCTTAGTCTGCAATCATGCTCAATCTTGCTTTTGGTCTTCCCGAGAAAACTGAGATAGAGAAGAACTCCTCGTCGTTCTTGCTTCATTCCTTGACTTTTTTTGAGGTGGCTTATGTTGCTTTCCTTTCACATCACTAGCTGCAAGTCTAGTCTCATAGTGACAAGGGCTCGAAACCTTGCACATTACTAGCTGCAAGTCTAGTCTCATAGTGACAAGGGCTTGAAACCTTACACATTACTAGCTCACACTCAAAAGTTATGCCAGGAATCATTTCGAAACAAGTTTTTCAGAACTTTACCTCAAAACTGAAATTTCTTCAAACTCAGATTTTGATATGCTTCCTGTAGCAAGCTTGAAACTTGTGCTCAAGATGAATCTCAAATTTGGCCTAGTTGCTCCTTAACCTTTGCTTGGTTTATGCAAAAGATGCCTTCCAAACTTTGCCCTCAAATTTTTCATGAAGTGTGCCTCGTTGCTTTAGAAAATTTGTCCTGTAGAAGATCTCAGATCTGCCTTTGATCACTTTGTTGTAGTTGCAGATTTACCACACAAACTGCTTCAGAATTGTTACAAAACTTTTTCAGGACAGACTTTAGAATTAGTCTCAGGACTGTCACAGAACAGGCCTCTAGTTCCGCCTTCCTTCCTCAGAAATTTAACTTAGGTCTGCTTCAAATTTGCCTCTTAACCTACTCAGATCTGTGCCTCAGATCTGTCAATAATTTGGCCTCGGAACTGTTATAAATTTTCTGGAATATACCTCAGAAAACTACCATAGAATACTTTCACAAATTCAGCCTTTTGCTCTTCAGATCTGCACACAAAACTAATATAAAAATTGGTCTGGAACTGTACCCAATAGGTCTGAAAAATTCGCTTTCAACAGGCCTGGACAGCCCTCAAGCTAGTTCTGAAAACTTGGCTACTAAACAGCCCTTCACATGCCTCAAATCTGTCACAAGACAAGCCTCAAATCTCTCTCTAAGATTCGGCCTAAAATACCTCTGCAAACACAGCTTCAGGCTGCCTCAGAAAACTCTTATTCGCTGCCTCAGATAACACTTATTTGCTGCCTCAGGTTCTTCCCAGAAAAGTCGGTCTGCAATTTTTTTAGGGTTCGGTTTTAGGTTTCCTTCTAACTGCGGCAGCCTTAGAGAGGCTTCTCTATGCTGCAGTCTCCTTCTTAAAACCCTAATCAAGACTTGGCCAAGGCTTATAGGCCTGCGGCCAGTCCTAAACTCCACCACAGGGGTCCAACCCCTTTCCTTATACCAGCGGCAGGGGTTTAGCAGCCATCAGCCTCCCACGGCCTTCCTTCATTTGACTGTGCAATGGTCTTCTTCAGGAACTGCTCTGAAACCATGTTGAATTTTAGATGATTAGCTCATGCACATGTGGTTTATTTCAATTTAGCATAAGCTTACAGCCATAACAATCCAGCAGTACTACACTAGCTGCAGTGAACCAAGATCACAAGAAGAATAACCATGCACAAGACAACAGAATTTATCCTGGGAAAACCCTTCTCAACCAAAGGAAAAACCCAGCAACCTTTGCTATATTGCCAAGAGAAGATCCACCTTTCACCATAAACCCTAGTGCACACAAAAGGGTGCTCTATGACCAAGAAAGACTAGTGCCTAGAAAAGTGCGCACTTCGGCCATCCAAACTTCAGACCATGCGTTGAGTATGAGTGAGATAGATGATCCACAATGGGGATCTTATCTCTTATTTATACAAAACTTAACTCAACAAATAGACAAAACACTTGGCACAATAGGGCCGACTTGTACAACTAAATAATATAATTAATCTTTACTCAATATTAATTATCTTTACATGGTGAGGCCGACTTGTACCCTTTACAACAAAAATTAGGGTTTTACCAAAGTCTTACTCTCTAACAATATAGCAAGGGATCTCACACATCTTCTAGTGCTTTGCCACTAGGGACACGTCCACCTGTGTTCAGCCACAGGGACGTCACACACAATGGTGTCACCCTCAACAGATCAACTCAACTAGGGTCCATGGGGTACCATCACGGAGAGCCATCTCAACAGATCAACTCAACTAAGTCCATAGGAGTACCATCTGGAGAGCCATCTCAAGTCGACTCAACTAAGTCCATAGGAGTTTGACAGGAGACCATCTCGAGTCGTCTCAACTCAGTCCATAGGAGCACGACAAGAGACCACACATCATCTCAACTCATTCCAAAGGAGTATGACACACCCATCACATGGGCTCTCTCACAAATCATCTCAACTCAGTCCAGAGGAGAACGATCTTGAGAATGTCTCATGAAGCTGCAATCAACAACATAATGGATGGTACCTAGACAAAATGTTGGACTGATAGTAAAAGAAGAATGACATCTAAGAAAACCACTAGGAAAGTACACCACCAAGCTAGAGGACACAACAACTAAGAATAAGACTCAAACCCATCATGTAACAAACGATTGAAAGTAATAACTAGAACATCATGCGAACAAGATAAAATTAATAGGAGATTTCTCCACCAATAATCAACCATCGAGTAGCACCTACAACAAGATGAATACACATAATATGTTGTTGAAGCAACCTCCACCAATGATACAAACATGACCAATAAATCCAACAAATTGAAGTGAGCAAAAGAGCATGAAAAATGATACTACCTAGTCATCCTGTAAGAATGCCACCTTCCCCTTGGGTGGCCAAGGGTCAGGTAAACCATGAGGGTAGCACCAAAATAACATGTGCAATAACAAAATGCCCCCAAATCTGCAACTGGTGCATAGGAAGTCCATGGGTGTCATCCTACAAGGTGTCATGAAATGGTCCTCGGACACCCCATACAATATATGGTGTTACAAGATCAAATTATATGTGCAAAAATTGCCTATATTTTCTAAAAATAGGCAAAAACATTTAAATTATTTAAAAATCGCGAAATTTGTGCCAAATATTTAGAGTTGATATTTTAAGAATTATTAATATTCACCATGCTTTCTATAGTTATAAGAAAATGATGGTTCCTTAGAAAATTTCATGTTGTAATACAATACAAATTATTAGGCAATGACAGCTTATAATAGAAATCATTCGGCCTTGTTACCTCCCAAACCTACACTTCAAATGTTACAAATCCCTTTAACAAAGTGAAACCCTAGGGGCACTTAAGAAGGTTGTCCAGTATCACCACAGCAACTCTTCCTCTCACTTTAGACTTGTTCTTTTCCAACACAACGGGGGAAACCCTAGAAAAGAATGTTTTAAGGTTTTCTTTAGAATACAATGGATGGTGGAATTTACCAAGACCAATTCCTATCCAATTGGGTCATGGAGTCAAGATCAAAGGAGAATTTGAATATGACAGAGAAGACATAACTAAGCCATCGTAGATGTACTATAATTAATCCAAGATAGATTTTCAAATTATGCAAGAGTAAAGTGAGAGCCTTTAAACAAGACACACCATCACGACCATGAGATTACAGCCAAGAATAATGTGCAACTAATGAATAAAGAAGGCAGCAACAACTCCTCCGAACAATAAAAATGATTGCAGCAAGATCCATCAATAATTAAAGATTACATCAAGGATTAGGTGGGGTTTAACAACCTCGACCCTAATCTCTTCTTTTGTGACAAAATTGCCCCTCTACAAAGATCATTTCATCAACAAAACAATGGCAATTCTTGCAAATGATATTCAACTAAGTGTTTGGAGGGAAACTCCCTATCTTCCAACCATGCCTTTAACAAATGAGAATGATCACCTTTTATAGTGTTCACCTCCAACAACTCTCCCATTAAATATTTTTTCTTTAGAAGGCCCTAGTATCTTCCCAAGGTGGAGTGCTACCTTATTAGTTTCCTTTTGATTGGATAAAATGCTTTGAATAGGTCCACATTGCAACTTGTCATCTTTCTGTTTCATGAGATCCTCTTAAAGCATGCATTACTTCTTCATTTAAGAGTTTAAACATGTCAACAATGCCACATGGCATCTCCTCATGCAAAGAGTTTTCATCCAAATGTGCAGAAAATGCCTCAAACAAAGTGTTCTCACCCCAAAGCCCTCCTCAAAGGTGAAATACACCTCCAAATATGTAGAAGTGCATCAAATAATGTGTCTTGAACCCCAAGAGACCTAAAAGGTGAAACATGCCTTCAAATATGTGGAATACACCTCAAATAATGTGTAATGCCCCAAAGGGACCTCCTTTGACCACACAAATGCTTCTAGCACCACACGGCACCTTCCTGAGACGGGTGCTCCTCTCGGCTTTTTCCTTGCCATATGTCATGCACTAGACCTCCTGCAATGTAGGGAGTTTTCTCCATCGAGATGTGTTTAACTTTGACACCTATGTCACCATAAGTTGATTCAAATGCCCCCTATGTGTAAAGGTGTTCATCTTCAAGGCCTTCTTCTTACTCACATCGACATCAATGTGGTCCTAAGCTATGGCTTCAACCTAGGAACAAGGCACTCCATCAATGATGCAACAAATGGTAATTCAAGCGAAGTAACCATGCATCCATATATGTGTCAAACGCGATGTCCTCAATAAAACCTCCATCAAGCCAACCATGTTCCTCCACACCTTTGTTCTTGCCCCCAGATGGTGAATGGTGATCAGACAAGATAGAACGAAGTGCATGGCCTCCAAATCTCCCTACAACCTATAACTACCATTGAAATCCAAAGATCTTATGTTGTGCTGGTGAGAGAAGAAATCCCATAAAAATGAAAAATAAGCCCAACGTTTTCAAGGTGGTAACAGTTCTAATGATACAATTAAACTCACATAAACACAAAATTTATAGATGAGAATAACTCGGTATGTTAGAATTCTTCAAACATATAAATTATAAGGTACAAGATTATAAATATTTGTGGAATATTCACCTAAAATACATACATTATTTACAAAAAAATTGAAATTCTTTGGAAGTATATTTTGGCCATGTTATTAAATCACAATATCTTAATAAACTATCTACTCTCTTCTTCAATCGATGCTTGATATTTTAGCAAGTGCATTAAATGCTTAAGACTCATTGGCCAAAATATATACCAAAACTTTCCTTGAAAAATCATTAATGAAGATAAGGAAATATTTTCTTCCTCCGAAAAAGGTTGTCTTCGTAGTTCCACATATGCAAGTGTGAATGAGTTTCAATGACTTACTTTTTATCCATGCAATTGATTTTCATGTAAAAACTTCTAGTTTTTTTTTAAGCTCGACATAAATTCTTTAATATGCTAGGCATAGTACATGAAGGATGATTTACGCTACAACAAACATGCCAATAATGGCAAGGGCTTCTATGTCCTTCACAAATGTTCTTTATTTGTCAACTTCAGTTGGCGCAATCTCAATCCCACTAGTTATCTACAACAACTCTTTGATTGTCGAGACATTATTAGTCCTAAACATCGAGCTTCTACAACTTGCTTTAGAACAAGCCAGATTAATTTCCAAAAAAAATCTATTGTATTGACTAAGTGTACATGTTTGACAAGCTTCTACAACAAGATATTGTCAATTATCCTGAAAAAGGTAGTTGCTTATCAACTCAAGTGCTCCAAGCTTTAGTAGATTGCATATACAAAACCTAAAAAAAATCGGGTTTCATACTTTTTAAAAGACAGAAGCTAAAATTTTATATTATAGTTGCATGTAGTATCAGTCAAGATCCTACAAATAAAATTTCATCAAAGATTGACCATCGAAACCCCTCAAAATCACAATTTAAATTATAAGTGTCTATGTAAACCATTTAGCCCCTTCAACTAGGCTTTATCCCCTTTTTATTTCAACTCTTGGTTATCAATATGAGCATCCTTAAATGACCTTCTCAAAAGGAAACACGATCCCCTTTTCTTTAAGACCCCCTCCAATCATGTCATCGTGACCAATTGCCAAAACTTAAAGGGTGGATTTCAAAGGAGGGTATTAATGTGGAACGAAATCCAATCATCGAGATATGCCACAATAGTAAGATAGCTTGCAATTGTAAGCATCCAAATACATTTCAATTCAGTGAAATCTAACAATACATTTGAAAAGTAAAAACTTTACAATATTTCACGATTTGTGATTCACTTGTTCTTCCATTGTATTCTCTAATGTCTCACCAACATGCATTTTTGTTAGATTAACACACACAAAACGTAGGTATACACATATGAATAAGAGAGAGAGAGAGAGAGAGAGAGAGAAATAATTGTTTGATTATTTAGTGATGCAATGTCCCAATACATAATAGGTGAGGGAGGTCTATGTTACATAATTTCCGTACCTAATCATTAATGACTATTTGTTAAGTCATGATTACATCATTTTATTCTACATAAGTCATGTATTATGACTAATACAAGACAAAAGTATAGTTAACTTAGCCAAAATCTAATGATGACAATTATATCTAACACCCTCCCATTATTGTCATATTACACTGAGTTGCTTGTGCCAAAACAAGAACAAAATCTTTGGCTTAAGAAAAGCATCTACAACCCACTACAAAGTGATGCCCTCAATCAGCAACCAAAAGTAAATTATATCCAGCAAGGTGGATAAAAACAAGTCATGTCATTGACATTCTACTTGACCATTGACTTACTAGCCAAACGAGAGCCAATAGTGGCTAAATAGTCAATCTTTTCACCATTGACATAGAACTTGGCTTATTTGTTGCATTGAACTTCTCTACATCTTGGCAACTCAACATATTAAAGTTTTGATTTTGCTTTCTAAGGAAGCACCATCCTGCTTCACTATAGAAGTTGCTCCATCTTTACCCTCCCTAAGGGTCTTCTTCTTTCTACTTTTGTTCAACTCTAGAGCCTCTTTTCTCTTCACCATCCATTTCATTATCCACTAATCAAAACAAACTTTGCTCTTCCACACCCATATCAATCATTCTCTTTTGCCTTTTGTCAATAAAACACCTATTATTGTTGAAAGCAACATTTAAGTGTGGGCTATGCTTCATAATCCAACTAACTGAAAGTAACCCAGTGGGTTAGCTAGAGTGGATGAGTGTTGTGGTTATAATGTTTGACGTCTCAGAGTCAAGTCCCCGACCAGCTATTTGTTGATATTATTGAGATTGTTGGGCCTCACTCGATGTCCCCACCGAGTTAGGCCCCATAATTAGGGTCGACGGTTTACCCCGATTACCATCCATGAAATATGGGGAAGTACTCGGATGGTTTTCCCCAAGGGATTCCTTAGAAAAAAAAATCCAACTAATTGAAAGTACATTTTTTTGCAAACCAAGATCATAGTACACATTTCTAAACAACAACCTCTTACCTCTCATCTGAACTTCTATACTTCCCTTTCCTTAACCTTTTATTCTTCTCCACCGCTCAAGACAATAGAATCAAAGTCGGATCTATCCTCTACAAAAATCAGTATACCAATCTTTGTTATTAGTAAAATGTCACGATGTACCTAAATCTGTGTACCAGTTTGTCTTGTTCCCAATCACTCCTTTATTGCTAGTCACAAAACATAGAATACTTATTATTCTTCATGTTCAACTACATTAGTTTGTTTCTTACCATATTGATCTTCGAAAGAAGGCCCTTGGTTTTGTTTTTCACCCCACAACATTTTCCTACAAAACTTGAATCTTACCACAATAAAAACATTTAGTATCATTTCTATACTTGTGAGTTTTTGAATCAACACACTTGCTGCTATCTTTGTGCTTGCCTTTGCCCTTGAACTCTGCTTTTAAAGTCACCTTCGATTCTCCATTCATATTGCTGCTACCAAACTGCTTCTTCCATCTGTCCTTCTATAAAAGTTTGTTATGCAATCGCGCAAATGTTAGATGTATATTGTTACAAGTAATGTTCAAAGTTTCAATAAAAATTTTGAAGGATGGCAACACTCTTCAAAATTATTATCACTGGGCCTTTCTTCCATCTTTCTGTCACTCCCCACTAGTCTCTAATATCTATGAGTTATAATAAATGACTTGAAGTGAATCATGTTTCTCCATCTTTATCAAAAATAACATGTGCTACAGTTTTCCACATAACAATCTACAGCAAAGAAAAGAACGCAGACACTCTGACACTTGTGTTTCCTGCACCTCTACAACAATCGTTTAAGTCTTGATGAAGAGCAATGATTATATCCTCGATGGATTTCAGTTTTGAGCCACTGACAATTTACAAAGAGGGAATATATCCTTCGAAGGACCAAGCAACCTATTCTGCTAAATTTTGGAAGCTTATTTCAAGGTTCAAATCCTCTAAGAGTTGCAAGTGGGCAAAGCTTCGTAAGTGGTTGTCTCTCAAGGAGGTAACGAAAAATTACACAAGCACAAAGCAGTATTGATCATGCAAGAAGGAAATGAGGTAATTTTGGTAGTGAGACTATAAATAATTGCTCAAATGGAGACGATGTTGCCAAGGACGATTCCAAGGGATGGTAAGATGCCAATGGCGACTCTTGGGTCCAAAACCAACATTGAAGACAAAAGGTTTACACGATACAATACTAGATCCAATGCAAGCAAGGCCAATTTCTCTAACTATATACAATCACTTTAAAAACTATGGTAATGACAATAATGGAGCCATCCCAAATTTCAGGAGATATGTAAACAAGTCCACCATCATAAAGAATGACTTTGTCAAACAATATGGATGCTTACAATGTCTTTGTTGATATATTACAAGAAGGGAAGAACACTATCACCAATATCAAATGCAATGAGATGGATTATACATCACAAAGACATAGTCACCACCAAGGATGTCATGATGCATAAGGCTACAAATGCTCAGCGAGACCAGGAAGGAGAAGCTAGGGCAATCCACAAAGGAAGATCAAAATGCAAATCAAGATTTGGAGGCTATTGTTTTCAAGTAACACAGATAGCAATCTTAAGGAAAAATGACATTGCAAAAAATCATGTTTTTGAAACTTTGTAGTAGTCAATGCAAAAGGAATCTAAAATAAAACACATCATTGCATCCTTCCAGCAATCTTTACACATTTGTGCTAGAAGAACCTCACACATCCTAGAACTAGAGTCTCTTCGATACCATGTTAGAGGCTGAAGATAACAATCACAAACACAAACAAACAAATGCACACATCAAAACACAATATATGCATTAATAACAATTGGGGATGTAAAATGCAAACCAAAATGGTCAATATTTATAGATGGGCAGGTTGGCTAAAACAGACAATCTGAAACAACCAATAAAATATATTGCTAAATGAAATTACGTGTCCAAACAATGCATGTAAAAGAAAATACAATTAACATTTATTTAAATTTCCATCATCTGCTGAAGTAGGAAACTCTAGAGACTCGACCAAGCATTAAGAGATGATATTCTTTTAAATAACATTGACCAAAATCAGTTGCAACAACCAATGTTTAATCTGGCAGTTGTGAGAGGAAAGAGCTTCCCTAATGGAGGTAGAAAGGTCCTTAGTCACCAGCGGCGATTAAGAATTGGAAGTGTTGGGAATTGAGACTATAATTTCTACTAGAGTCTTTGGTTGCTCCTCCAAAGTCTTCACGTTATCAAACTTTTGCTTGATACATTCTTCATCAAAGTGGCCATACAGCTTGTGATATTGACAATAATTTTTTGGTGTTGGTCAAAGTACTTGGTTTAGCATGTCCTTTTTTGCCCATTGTTTATCCAATTTTTTATAGAGGTGGACCGTGGCAGAAGTGTCAGATGCATATATGGAAAGAGCAAAAAGACTTCTTTTGAAACTGTTTTCGTGATTATTGATTTGGGTGCGAAGTCCCCTTTTGGAGTTTTATCTTAAATCTCCAATGCGAACTGAAAAGCTTGCTCCAAAGAAGTGATAATAAAAACCACCATTCCTTACTTCAAATAACGAAACAATTCTTCAATGAAACTTAATCTGAAGGGTCTCATCGGGCACTATGTCTTCTAATTTTATAGACAGCTTGTTGAGCTTATAGATATATTGTTCCACAAATTGCCTAGTGAACTACCTGAATTGTAGCCAAAGCATATCCTCTTTGTATCCTAGGGAATAAAATCTTTTGTTGACTGTTGCATTAAACTGTGGCTGGTATTGCTAATGGGTAGTACCAAGGTGTTAAACACAAGACTGCCACCAAGTATGTGCTTGGTCCTTCCTATGGACTAGCTATCAGAATTTTCTAGCCACTCATCGAATTCTGCTCAGTCTACAGATAAGCTTTGACCTCAAGATGTGACCAAACAGAATCGTAACCTTAACAGAAAATCTAATTTAAGAAAATAAGTAAGGTATATCTAGCCAACCACTAAATTGCAATTTTTAATGAGTTAAATTGTTAATTCCTTCGAAATCAGGGTCATCGTCAACATCCAAAAAGTGAACCTACTCTCCAAGAGCATAACAATTATTGTTCTTTCTATTCTAGGAGCTAGTGTCCTTTTCTAAGTCAACATCCAAAACGTGAACCTACTCTCCAAGAGCCTAACAATTTTTTGTTCTTTCTATTCTAGGAGCTAGTGTCCTTTTCTAGCTCTTGTCGTGTGTGCTACAATGATCCAAAGGCTCTCAAGTAAACTATACTTGTAGATAAGGTATCTGGATTGGTTTTTGCCTCATTCTTCCCTATTTTTATCAGACATATAATGATGTCAATCCACCTTGTTAAGAATATCTTCGTTAATTTATTTTCCACACTGAGTTAAGCCTTTTCCATTTAAGTTCTCTCATGTCGAAGTGCGATACAAGCATAATCTATGGCAAGACCACCTGTAGAAATTTTAAAAAGTAATGATCCAAATGTAAAATGCAAAAAAACCTTAACCTCAAAATCTCAAATTAGCAACCTCATCCATACTTACCAACAGTCATCCAATTTGGTGGCTGTATTCTACATTTCCCACGTTTCTTCAATGCAATTGCCAACCATAGTGGTACTTTTGCAGGGATTTGAGGACGGAATGGACCAAAATCTCCCTGCACACACGTTTTAACAATNTCACTGGTTTTCCCCACACTGGGGTTTTTCCAGGGTCATTTGACCAAATATCATTGTGTCATTAAATGTGTGCTTGCTGTTATAATTTCTGAGTTTTAAGACAGCCATTGAAAAGATCATTTATTTCATGTGTTTTAGTCAAATATCATTTTATTATTTAATGCATATTAATGTTTGCAAATTTCATTAATATTGGGAAAGGGCATTAAACATTTGGAGTGATAAGAAGAGACTGAAACCGGGATTGGGATAAATTGCAGGGTGAGAAAACACAGTAAAAATCAACAGTCCTCGTGTCGGGTGACTTAGGGTACCTTGTAAGTTGTGAATGGTGCAAACCATTCTATTAGTTGGTTCTTCTTTCCTGTGGCAGCCTATACTTAAATGGAATAGATAAGATACGACAACTTTATTAATGTCCACCCAGGCTTGTCTAGATATTTTTGTCCCTCTTTATGGCTTCATTAATACTATGTCTTGGCATTTGGATTTCTTGGTACTGGACACAATAGTCATGTTTTATAAATAAATCTAGTTTATTTGTGTGTACAGTTAAGATTATGATTAAGATTTTTATCTATGTGGATTATATTTGAAATTTTTTCTTTACCGCTCATAATTACACAGGATACTCTCAACTGATAAATGTTGTTAAGGTTATAGAAACTATAAACCTTGTGGGCTGCTATGTCCACGTTGATGCTCAAACCATCCATATATAAGCTTCAAATCCATGTCCAATTTGTGGCCAGTGTAAAGCTGGGCCTTGAACATCTTGAGTTGGTGTTACCATGTCTTACGGAATGCTGCACAGTGCAATGTAATATGCAAAACTGTGAAAGGACAGCTTTATCATGTTTTTGCACTGAAAGGTGCTTCTACAGCCCAATACGAGGGAGATGTTGTAACATGGGTAATGCTAATCGAGGAAAATAATTAACATTATTAAAGCCATATATGAGGCGGACTAAATATATAAAACAATAACAATATCCATTAAATAAACTCTTTATATATTCTACACTAAATAGATGATATTACACTGAACTTACGCATTGATTCACATTTTGTTGTAGAACACCATCTGCTTTATTTAAATGAGCAAATAACACCAATGTAGATCCAGTGTAATCCCGGTTCTATCAAGCTCTAAGATGGATCAAAATCGCTTGAGGTGCAAACTTTCCCTCATTTTTGAACCATAAAAAAAGTTTGCACACACAGGGATTTGATCTCTCTTGGTGTTTGATGGATCCGAGATTAAGATGGATCTATGCTGGTTTTAAATCATTTGAGTAATATGATATGTTCTGGAATATTTTCCTCTAGTAAATTGGGGTAAAAATTGTAATTGTATTTTTATAATTGTAATTGTAATTGTTTTTTCATTCTGCATATTCACATGGCAAAGATTTGTAGCAAGGATTACTCTCAATCTATGTGCGTGTTGCTGTGGCTACAATGTGAGGTCTCTGTGATGGTTCTGGATTTAACAGTGGTATGGTACTATCTCTGCTTTATTATTTTTCCTTTGTCATCTCTCTGGACAATTATGAGGCCTCTGTGATGTCTCTGGATTCAACAATGGTATTATTTCCTCTCTGCTTAAAGATATTTTTTCTCCTATTTCAGATTTTATTATAATAATAATAATCTAATTTAAGGTCGCAACCAAGCCAGACACCAAATTGGTGTATGAGACCCCCTTGTTTGTGGGACAAGGGACCCCCTCCGCGCAGCGATTTGACTGCTAAAGTTTACAGAGGTGTGCATACCCTTCCCTGCTCTGGATTTGAACCTATGACATCTTGGGAGGAAACACATGTTCTTAACCATTAGGCCCACTCACAAGTATATAACAGGTAAAATACTTGCTACTTTGTAGATGGTATAATTGCTATTAGTGTTTATTGAATTTTTATTAAGGCTTGAAACTGGTTGGTATGGTGAATATAGTTTCTGAAGGTTATAAAAAAGTCAAAGCTACTTCATTACTAGTGACTGCCAAGTTGTATTGTTTAAATGACATGGACTTCTTTTCCCTTGATGTGTCAGATTCTAGGAACTGCTATTGGAATGAATCTTCCACTGGAGCTGATATGTTTGGGTTTGTGATCCTGAGCACAGTTTATGCAATTTTATTTCCACTTATTTTACCTCTCCTCTGGAATGTGTATTTGGGGCCCGATACTTCACTTGAATGTGTGGAGCAGAAGAAATTTATGTGTGTGCGCATGTGTGTATCTTTCCGTTTGACCTGATGTTTGTTTGTTAATGGACAATAAATTCACAGGTCAAGCGCCACGCTGAAGTATTATCTATAAGCATAAAACGATAATACACATGACCTTATTGGAAGACTTGTGACCCCAGCCTCGACTTCACTCAGAACAAAAAATACAGCCTGAAACTGGGGACAGCGAGCAAGAGCAGCGACAGTCTTTCTCATCAAATAGTTATTAGTTTCCTCTGAAGCACTTTGTGGTTGAACAATGAATACATTTGTAAGTGCTTCATATGTCTTCTGGTACTAAACTGAACCTTATGTGGATCTAAGCTTTTAAATTAGGTGTTGTTGATACTGTATATATGGTTAATACTGTCATCAAGAACAGCGTTAGCTAGATCACAATCTTTAGTTTGACATGCTGTTCTCCATTTTCTGCTCTGGAATAGCAACCATCTCAAGCAAAAACAGGCCCCAAAACCATGCATCCATTTATTTGCCATTTATGTCCCAAAACCATGCATCATTTCAACCACATTCTCCAAACATTTTCTGGTATTTCTCTCAGCCAGACCCAATCCTTGGATATTTCCTGCAACAGACATAGGCCATTTGCCTTTGCCCTTTGC
>SNQJ01S0101657.1:15967-30701 GCA_010110895.2 Picea sitchensis
CATAGAGCCCCTCTTGTATAAATCTTTGTATTGTAAGCAAAGTAGAGGTTGGGTTGGTTGGGTTGGATAGGTCGGACTGTAGGGAGAAATACAGAGAGCCGAGACTCAGTCGTAGCTCGGACTCCACCATTGTAATTTTGCATTCCACCATTAATAGAAAATGACAGTTTTTCTTGTTTTCAATTTCTGTGTAATGGGTGCTGTGTTATGAATGTCTTTTACATGTTTGTGAATTGTAGATGAATGTTGGAAATTGTCTGCAAGGATAGAGATGCTATTTTCTATCCGCGAGTATGTTGAGTTAAGTCTGGTTCTCTAGGCTAAGTGTAAGGAGTGCGCGACAGAGTAGGGAGATTCTGTAAGCCGACGCAAGGAGTGTGTGTCTGAACTTAGTGGAGTCAGAAGAGAAGCTGCCAGGAGGGCACACTAGATTAATTTACAGACTCATGGAGAAATTTCAAGGCGGTTAAGTACCTTGGAAGGAAAGACTGTGTAAGAGAAAACACAACTCAGAGTTACTGAACACTCTGAAATACTCTTCCAGGAGGGCATCGAGCTAGTGTGAGCATACACAGGAGCAACACAGTTGAAGGTGTTGGAGAGTCCTAGAATTGCTGAACATTCTGGTGAAGGAAGGCTTTGCAAGAAGNGAACCAAGTGCAAGGAGTGCGCCTAAGGTGTTGTAAGTTCACCTTACAAGCTCAAGAAGAAGAGCGAGAAACTGCCAGGAGGGCAAGAGAAACTCGCAGAGGAACTGGGAACCTCGAAGGTTTTCAAGCTGAGCAAAGTCGCAGAAGGAAGCTTGCTCAAAACTCTGCAAGGAGTGCAGAAGGTATTTCGAGAACAACCTAAGTCTTGAAAGGAGAATTGCGTTAAGTGTGCAAAAGGAGTCGAGGACTTGCCGAAGTCCCGAAGACAGTGAAATCATCCATCGTCAAGAAAGAGACAGGTGGCAGAAGATCGAGAAGTTTGGGAACAGGAGCTTTGGAAGGTTTGCCGAGAGAAAACAAAGATCATCGCGAAGTCACGAAGAGCGATTTCATTTTGGACCATTGGATCCAGAGGACAAGTGGTAGAGATCCATGCAGTTCGGGAAAGTCCAGGAGGGAATACCCGAGAGGAGGACTCGCGAAGTGATCATAGCAGTTGATCGCAAGAGGAACGTGGATCGTAGATCTGGTTCCGAAGAATTCGCTGATTCAGAAATCGGGAAAGGAGGAGGAAAAGCTCGCGAAAGTCCCGAAGCTCGAGGTCGTGAAGGGAGTTGGCCCACGGACATAGCTCGTGGTCACATCAAGGGAGGAGCTTAGCATTGAGAGCTAGCGTCTGTTGGCCTAAGAGTTAAAAGCGCCAAGGAGAGGGTCCGCAGGTGTCCCATAGCGGGTGCCGAGGAAGAAAAAGGGCCTGTGTCAAGTTAAATCGGTTCCATCAGGAGCCCGACGAACCAATCGGTTCGATGACTTGAACGATCCTAGACTGGGAGGTCGCGTCAGCCTTGAAGGAGTTGGAGGGGAGGTTGGCACCACAAACACATATATTTATACATAATTTTTTATTCCCTAGAAAAATATCTCACCATTTATATTAGATAATTAAAGAGTACAGATAAAGGCAATCTGTCACAGGCGTCTGTTCATCTAGGAGTATAGATAGAAAGATGATCTGTCAGGTAGGGAGATGCCACACCATTGCTTAAGTCAGGGATCCACTTTGGCCTTTAATTAAGCATGCAATGTCTTGTGACTCCCCACTAATAGATTTACATGTCAAAGGGTAGGATGAAATATCCCAAATCTCTCGGATCTGGATATTTACTACTGCACTACAGATCTGGCTGTGGATCTGATACTCTGGGGGTTTTTGGATGCGTTTTAAATGTTTATGCTTGCGAGTTTTGTGTTGTTTATGTATTTATAATTGTCATGCAATGGTTTTGGAGCACAAAACAACTCAACAATTTCTATAAAGCAAAATAACTGAAAGTACAATATTGCATGCGGGAAAATAACTGAAAACCCTCAGCTAGATCAAGAAGAGATGGATCTTAGCTGGAATACAATCAAAGTGCTAAAGCAAAATACCCGATATGGTGAAGATAGGTAGATCTGTGGATGCGGATGAAGATCCCACTGCATGCGAACCCAGAACTGCTGCATGCACCCAACAACTCTCACGACAACTGCTGTTGGAGACTGGAATGTTCGCCTTGGTGGCTAAACTCCTCCAATAAGCCCGAAAACTATCTCAACTGGGTTGCCCTAACCCCAAGCAACCTCTCACTGACTGTCGGCCTGAAGATCTGGTTTCTGCTGATGTGTATGAACCCCAGATGAACTGCCTTGGGGGGTTGCGCACCTCCTTGGCTCTGCCAATGCGCCATAGTGATCCCACCGTCAGAATGTCTCCATAACTATCTCAAATTGTGCGCTCTGGTCTCCCCTGTAATGGGTCGGGAGGGATTTCTCTGATATGGCATGATGATCTCTCTGGACTCTCAACTGTACCTCCACAAGTGTTGCGCACTATCTGACTGGAAAATGCGCCCTAGATGATTCCTCTGTCGAAATAACTCAAGAAGTATCTCAAAAGAAGCACCCTGCTCCCTCCTCAAATGGGTCGGAAGAAATTTGATGGATATACCTTGATCAAATCGAGCTAACTCCTTGATGCTCTCAAACCTCACGCCCTCACCCTGTTGAAGTGTGCCCTGGATGGCTGGAATTGTAAATTGCTGTTGAATATTGGTGAAGAACTTGTGTGATCCTTCCGGTTACTAGGGTGTGTCTCTCAACACCAAAATCAACTGTTTGGTGGTGGTTTCCTCAAGAAACCCACAAAACAATGGAAGTAGACCTCCCTCCCCTGGAACCTATTTCCTCAACTCAAAATCGTCAATAATGCCAAATTAGGTCGAACTCACCCCTTTTATCCCTCTGTCGTCTAATTCTTCGTTGATATGCATGGCATAAGCGACTTTCCTTTAAGTTATTATTAATTATTCACTTAAGTCACTTTAACCCCCTTTTCTGATCTAATTAAATGTTCACTTTACCCCCTTAGGCGCTTTTCCCCAATTAATGTCATTTTTGGTTAGACTTTGATGAAATGACATCAATTAGAGAAATTGTTCCCCTTTCTGCTCAACTATAGTCTATGGGAACTGGTAGACTACTCAGTCGCTCCATGTTGGGTCATCATAGGGAAAGGGACATCACATAGGAAACTATTCATTAATTGCCCTTACCTAAGAATGTTACCAACTTACCTCAAGGTAGTCAGATTAAAGGCATGGCATTAATATGCCCATTTGTCCTTTAAAAAAACCTTCCATAACTAATCACTAATTGGATTTTGTAGAAGTAT
Organism: Picea sitchensis; assembly: GCA_010110895.2. NCBI lineage: Eukaryota > Viridiplantae > Streptophyta > Pinopsida > Pinales > Pinaceae > Picea > Picea sitchensis. The sequence continues at coordinate 19,331 of SNQJ01S0101657.1, forward strand.
ATATCAATATTAATATGGTAAAAATGCATGTTACGAATTTTGTTTGGTTAGATTGATCAAAAAGAAATCCCGAGGTAGGATTTCTTTGCCTAAATGTTCTATGCTTTGGTATCTAGTATTTTAGATAATGTCAGGCAATGCCTTATTTATAGTTTGCACCACGAGCTATTGAAATGATGACAAACCTAATTATAGTAGGTACCTTTCCAAAAAGCTCTGTCTGGTCTATGGTTAAGGATCCATATCCATAAGGGTTGAGGTCTGGTCTGGTAGGATATACATTACGAATGCCTCCACTCTCTTGATATTTAAAATCAAGAAAGAGAGCCTCTTTGTGAACACAGGAAATCTTATTTTGATTATAGAATGTAGATTTTTGCAGCTGATCAACATATTGTGCAAGATTTTGGGGTAACTTGCATATTGTTTATATTTAACTTGTTTCAGTTGATCTCTTCAACCATCACCATGGAGGGAATTCTATATTTTCAGATTTGGCTTCCTTTTGATATTTGAAGAGATTGATCAAAACGTGTTGAATATAAACTTCATATGCAATTTACCCGGAAGTCTGGCTCAATAACTTACTCAAAACTTTCCTAGCTGGGACTTGTCAGATGTTCCTCTTGCGAGCAAAGGAACATCTTTACTTTGATTATAGAATTTTGTAGTTGATCAACATATTGTTGTGCAAGATTTTCTATTTTATAATGTTTATATTCAACATGTTTGGGTTGATCTCTTCAACTATCACCATGTAGGCGATTCTATATTTAATATTTGGCTTTGATCGTTGTAGTTGAAGAGATCAACCAAAACGTGTTGATTATAAACTTCAAATGCTATTTACCTCGAAGTCTTGGCCAACAACTTACTCTAAACTTTCTAACTTGGGACTCATTCAATAAAAAAATATAATTTGATTATCCTGTCAACCATATTTAGCTTAAGAATAAGAATTATGAACTTTCCGTTAGCCATGCCCGAGTCAATAAAAATAGATTAGAGAGCTCATATGAGGAGATAGGCTAAAGTCCTTAGAGATGGATTAGAAATACTATATGACAAATAGGCTTAATAAAAAAATGACAAATAGGATTAATAAAAAACTTGGGATGTGCACGTTGTCATCTTCTAATGATGTCTTCGTTCATAATGATGGTGCTATAATCAAACTTTCGACAATCTGTCGTTTGAATTTCGATGGAACTATAGTTCGTCAATCTTTTGACACGTGATACGCGGGGAAAATGGGTTGAAGGATTCGTTGGACATGAGACGTTTTTGTGACACAAATTCGTCGGTAAATTGTCTGAAAATGGGTCCAATGTACTAGTGATTGTGTTGGTTCTGCCATTGTCATTAGGTTGCTTGCCCTACTTAGACTTTTGCTGTTTAACTTCATTGGTCTATTTTGGGCCCAATCTTCTTTTCGACGCTCCTTGTCTTGTGCATTTAGCTACATCTTGTCTTTCGTCTCAAAGGCCATGTTAATAAGGGTTTCCCAATATGATTTTGGTTTGTTCCCTCAGACCTATGATTGGAGTTTAGGCTAAAGGCCTAAGATGAGTCAGTCCATGCGTACACATTTTGGAGTGTTATACTTTAGTTGGTTTGAAAGTTCCTTCAATAGGGAGTCATATCACTACAAAACTTCACACGTCTGTTGAGTGCCCCTAAGCCTTGTAAAATCTAAGTTTTTCGTCTTGGGTTATTTGTATGCTTCGTTAAATTGATTAACCAAATTACCCCAACTTTTGAAGGTTAGTTGCTCATTAGCTCTTTGATACCATTTGAGTGTTGTGCCTCTCATGGTACCTTTGAATGTAATCCATTTAGTTGAGGGGTTGGTCTTTTTTGGCTTCCCAATGGGTATTGAGGGTGAACATATGATTGTTTTCACTCCCCGTACCATCAAAAGTAGGCAACTTGGATATACTAGGTCAATGCTTCTCTCGAGTTTTGTTTCGCTTCTTCTCTTCATAGCAGAGTTATTTGACTTGGCAGAGACTCGTCGAGTCTTCTGACTCTAGTTGACTCAAGTTTGAAACAAGTACTTGGCTCAGACTCACTTACTAGACTTGGGATTCGCCAAGACTCATGAGACTCGGCACTAGCAGTACTCGCGAGACTCGGAACTTGTCGAACTAGTGATACTTGCGAGTCTTGGGACTTGTTGAGACTTTCATAGACTCTCCAGACTTGGCTCAAACTTGTGAGTTTCACAAAAATTACTATATTTTGAGTGTTTTTTCATTTTGTCGAGTTTTCCCAAGTCTTGAATGGAGTTTGCCGAGTTGTCGAGTTCAAGTCTAGCAACATTGCTTCATGGTACAAATCTCTATGCAATTTTCTATACAAGGTTCAAATGTGTTGGCTCTTGTTCTTTTGATTCTTCAAGAGCTTGGTGGATTTAGCCATCAAATTCTTAGGGGAATTGGTTACCCCATTTGTGTGATCCATTTCTGACTTTGTTGCATGATAGGACTTAGTGTCCACTAGTGGAATCTCTTCAAATGTTCCCTTTCCAATGTTCAAGGATGTCTGTGATGCTTGCTCACCACCTTGGTTCCAACTAGTCTTAGGTTTCTTGATCTTCTTTTTTTTGTACAAGGTCTTAGGAAGAACGTGCTTTCAATTCCGGTTATGGAGGATAAGAGCTTTGCAGTGGAGTTCAAGGACCAACAGGTCCTCATCAGATCGAAGAAATCTATCCCAGATACAACTAAGGTAATAGGGGTTAGAGAAGGTAATTTGACAGGTTGTAGAGTGAACTTGTTCGAGCCTTGGTGCATTACAGTGACAACCTGTGCAAGTTGTGGCACATGAGGATGGGGCACCTGCATCATAGGGTGTTGCCTATTCTGAGGGAGATAGAGGTCTTCTAGAGTTCAATATTGAGCAACATGGTGTATGTAGAGGGTGCACGTTTGGCAAGAATGGCAAGGTTGCTTTCTCAAGTGGCGAGCATAGGTCTAAGGGGGTTCTAGACCTAGTGCATTTGGATGTTTGTGGACTGATGTTAGTAGTGTCAATAACATGAAGCATGTATTATGTTTCCTTTATTGATGATTTCTTTCGCAAGACTGGGATCTACTTCGTAGAGACCAAGGTTGAGGTCTTTAGTAGGTTTTAGGAGTTCAAAGCTCTAGCTGAAACTAGATAGGTTGTAGGGTGAACTTGTTCAAGCCTTGGTGCATAACAATGACAACCTGTGCGAGTTGTGGTATAGGAGGATGGGGCACCTGCATCACAGGGCGTTGCCTATTCTGAGGGAGATAGAGGTCTTTTAGAGTTCAATATTGAGCAACATGGTGTATGTAGAGGGTGCACATTTGGCAAGAATGGCAAGGTTGCTTTCTCAAGTGGTGAGCATAGGTCTAAGGGGATTCTAGACTTGTTAGAATTATGTAGCTTGGGTAGGTACCTTCACACTAGGGGTATCTAGTAGTGTGAAAGGGGGCCTCATTATGTCTAGATAACTTAATATGATGGGGATCACTTAAGTCAACATGAGATTAAGTCACAATCGTTGGATGTGACTTAAGTTGTCTCAATGCTTGATTAAGTCCCCAACATCAGATCTAGATCTTGAGAAGAAGATCTAAGGGCCAGGATTGAATGAGAGAGAGGTTGGGGTTATAATGCCCCAAGAGTGCCTCATTTCACATCATCTCAAGAGAAGTTAGCCAGCCGAGTGAGAGTGGTTCTTCATGGGAGATCAAGTGACAGGTTGAGTCGAACCAGTCAAGAGAGGGCTGAGTAGGGTGGAGAAGAGGTCGAGCTGGGGCCAATAAGCGGAGAAAGGGGGGCTAAGTAAGAGCCCAAGAGGTCTCCAATGACAAAAATCTGAGCTAGAGAGGGCGTATTCAGGTTGCAAAGAAAGCGAATGAAGTTACTAGAATTTGCAGCAAGTAGAAGAGAGGCCGTACAGTGAGAGTGGTTCTTCAAGGGAGATCAAGTGACAGGTTGAGTCGAACCAGTTGGGAGAGGGCTGAGTAGGGTGGAGAAGAGGTCGAGCTGGGGCCAATAAGAGGAGAAAGGGGGCTAAGTAAGAGCCCAAGAGGTCTCCAATGACAAAAATCCGAGCTAGAGAGGGCGTATTCAGGTTGCAAAGAAAGCGAATGAAGTTACTAAAATTTGCAGCAAGTAGAAGAGAGGCCGTACGAATCGTAGGGATTGGTGAGTGAGGTTGAGGGAGGGTCGTACCAGCAAGTTGAGAGATAAAGAGGATAAATCTATTGAGATTAAAAGTTGTGCAACCACCAGTAGCAAAGAGAAGAGGAACTCGAGCCATAACAGGGGTACCGTATAGTCTTACGATTGCCCAACAAAAGAACTCATGACTGTACGGATTCCCATATTGTCAACATTGTTTGGTTCTCTGTATGTATCTTCGGCTGAAGCATTTTAATAAGGTTTTTCCTAGAGGAGTGGGATTTCCAAACATTTGTCTTGATAATCTTTTGTGTGGCTGCTCATAATATTTTCTTGTTAATGGTTATTGGATAAAATGTGTGTTTTCAACTAGTTATTTAGATTTGAAACTTATTGTGCCTGCATATGAGTTTATGCTATTTTGTTTTACATGGTATCAGAGCTGAGCCCCTAACAACTCCAAAAGATTTTGTGAAGTATTGTGCTCCAGGGACAAGGAAGGGAAAGTCGACCCAGCTGTCAAAGAACCCCTATGAGCCAAGTCAGGCTTCTTTCATCAGAATGGTCAATATTTGACCTTGAGAAAGGGTGTTGTAGGGTCTATGACCCCTCTAAGTTGAAGAAGAAGGACTTGTGAAGAGGGCCGACCTATTAAGTCTAAGAGGGAGCAAGTTGTAGCTGGCCCAGGATTGCTCAAGAGGTGTTGAGCTGAGAAGGGTCTCTAGAAGAGGCTAAAGTTGAGTAGCAAGATGGCTACAAATCTCAGGTATGAGGACAGATTGGATGGTGCTTCCAACTACGTACAGTGGAAGTATCGAATGAAGAATGCTCTTCAAGAAAGTAAGGTATGGGGTATTGTTGAGAAGGCTGCCACAATCCCCATTGATCCTAAAGACAAAGAATTGCATTATGCTCTAGGGATCAGAGCTCAGAGGATTCTCCTAGATGGGGTGAAGGATCACCTTGTACCCGATATTGGTGAGAAGCAAACAACCCACGAGATGTGGTAACATCTAAAGGGATTGTTTGAGGCCAAGCATGAGAGTAGAATCATGGATCTCAAGGAGAGACTTCAACACACAAGGATGCCAAAAGGGGAAGGTGTCGCAACCTATCTCACCAAGGTGAAACAATTATTAGATGAGTTTCTTGCAGTAGGAGTAAAGCTCTCCCCAACTGAGATGGTTAGATCAGGTTTGAGAGGCTTCCCAAAGGAGTGGGACCCTTTTATTGCAGGAGTAGTGGCTAGAGAAAACTTGCCAGGCTGGGACAGGTTGTGGAATGACTGCTTCCAAGAAGAAATCAGAAGAGTCAGGGATGTAGATGAGGATGATGAGGAGGAGAATCTCGCTCTCACCTCTAAGAGGGTAGCCAAAGGTAGGAGAGGATCAACTTCTAGAGGATGAGTCACAAGTGGTAGGCCAAAGAAGGATCTTTCACATGTTCAATGCTATGTGTGTGGAGAGTTTGAGCATTATGCCAGCCAATGCTCTCAAGCCAAGAAGGGCTATGGAGCAAAAGGCAAGAGGAAGGAAGTAGCAACTTCAGCTGCAGTTGAGGACAAGGATGAGGAAGAAGAGCAACAATTGGCTTCCATAGCTCGCGAATTCTCAAGAATGTTTCGAGACGAGTACACCTTGTTCCTAGACAGGAAGGGCAAACCCAGAGAAGGATGGTACATAGATAGTGGTGCCACATGCCATATGATAGGAGAAAGACATGCCTTCCAAGAATTTACAGGACGAGATCTAGGCTTTTGTGAGATGTGGTGTGCATCCTAGTCTGGTGGCAACTCGACGAGTTGGGACAATATCCTTGCAGCTAGGGTCAAGGAGGACTCTTAAAGTGTAGAGGGTGCTTTATGTGCCGAATATGAGAGTGAGTGTACTCTCAATTTCAACATTGGAGGATCAATGCTATGGTGTCAGTTTTGTTGGTCGAGGAGTGTACATTCGCTCCCTGAGAGGTCAAGATCCAGGACCTTCAATTGTGATAGGTATTAGTGAAGATAGTCTATACAGGTTATGGGGATGACCCATCTATCTCTTCTGAGATGGAAGAGATGGGATAGTTGGATCGTACTTAAGAGAGCAAGAGGCTCTTCTAAGCAGGGCTACTTGGTGGGAATGGACCCAATTGGAGGAATGGGGGTACCCAGACAACTCTAGCAGTACCTACAGAGCAGAGAAGGTGGAATATCCAGATCTAGAGAGGGTGGGTCTCTCTGATTCAGAGAGAGGGACTCACAGTGATGTGGACCATGGAGGAGGCAACTCCATTGACAGTACCTCCCTCGCTAAGAGGGAGTGTTAGAATTTTGTAGCTCGGGTAGGTACCTTCACACTAGGGGTGTCTAATAGTGTGAAAGGGCGGCCTCATTATGTCTAGACAACTTAATATTGATGGGGATCACTTAAGTCAACATGGGATTAAGTCACGACTGTTGGATGTGACTTAAGTTGTCTCAATGCTTGATTAAGTCCCCACCGTCAGATCTAGATCTTGAGAAGAAGATCTAAGGGCTAGGATTGAACGAGAGAGAGGCTAGGGTTATAATACACCAAGAGTGCCTCATTTCACATCATCTCAAGAGAAGTTAGCCAGTTGAGTGAGAGTGGTTCTTCAAGGGAGATCAAGTGACAAGTTGAGTCGAACCAGTTAGGAGAGGGTTGAGGAGGGTCAAGTAGGGTCGAGAAGAGGTCAAGCTGGGGCGAGCAAGAGGAGAAAGGGGGCTAAGTAAGAGGAGAAAGGGGGCTAAGTAAGAGCCCAGGAGGTTTCCAATGACAAAAATATGTGCTAGAGAGGGTGTATGCAGGCTGCAAAGAAAGGGAATGAAGTTACCAGAATTTGCAGCAAGCAGAAGAGAGGCCGTACAAATCGTACAGATTGGTGAGTGAGGCTGAGGGAGGGTCGTACCAACAAGTTGAGAGATAAAGAGGATAAATCTACTGAGATTAAGAGTTGTGCGACCACCAACAACAAAGAGAAGAGGAACCCGAGCCATAACAGGGGTTCCGTACAACCGTACGACCGCCCAACAAAAGAACTCAGGACTGTACGGAGCTGCATAGCCTGTACGGCTTCCCATATTGTCAACATTGTTTGGTTCTCTATATGTATCTTTGGCTGAAGCATTTTAATAAGGTTTTTTTGAGAGGAATGGGATTTCCAAACATTTGTCTTGATAATCTTTTGTGTGGTTGCTCATAATATTTTTCTGTTAATGGTTATTGGATAAAATGTGTGTCATTTAGATCTGAAACTTACTGTGCCTGCATATGAGTTTATGCTATTTTGTTTTACAAGACCTAGTGCATTTGGATGTTTGTGGACTGATGTCAGTAGTGCCAATAACATGAAGCATGTATTATGTTTCCTTTATTGATGATTTCTCTTGCAAGATTTGGATCTACTTCGTAGAGACCATGGTTGAGGTCTTTAGCAGGTTTCAGGAGTTCAAAGCTCTAGCTGAAACTAGACAGGGAAAAGGATCAAAGTCTTGAGATCGAACAATGGGGGTGAGTATACCTCCAAGGAGTTCGAGGGTTTCTGCAAAGAGGCATGAATCAAGAGGGAGTTGACAGTTCCACACAACCCACAATAGAATGGGGTTGTAGAGCGGAAGAATCGATCCATCATAGGGGCTTTTAAGGCCACGATACATGACGAGGACCTGCCCATGGTTTTTTGGGCAAGGGCATCTAACACAACATTCTACATCCAAAACCTATGTCCTCACAAGATCTTGGAGGACAAGACACTAGAGGAGGCATTCACTGGTGTGAAGCCAGAGGTGAGTCATTTCTGCATCTTTGGTTATCTCGTTTATATCCATGTATCGATAAGGAAGAGGACCAAGTTGGAGCCCTCTAGTAGGAAGGGTTTGTTTGTGGATTACAGTGAGGCTTCAAAGGCTTATAGGGTCTACATTCCATAGTAGAGGAAGATAGTAGTAAGTAGGGATGTAAATTTTGAGGAAGACTCTGCATCTAGGAAGTCTCAGGAGCCTTCTCCAGTGGTAGAGGATGAGGAGTAGGAAGCTTCGAAGATTGAGTCGGGGTCACTAGTGATTTCCAAGGTAGTACAATAGCCTTCTGGTGAAGAGAGGGAGACATGAGCCCCTTCTACTTTTGTCATGAGACCTCGATGGTTTTCTCAGACATTGAGGAATGCTCAGGAGCATGTTGAGACTCCTAGGAGCACATTCAGAGAGAGAAAACCTTTGAAGAAGTTTCCATACTATATGGCATTCATAAGTAACATTCTAGATTCCGGGCCTTCCAATTTTCAGGGAGTGCAAAAGTCACCTCCCAAAAGTACAACAAGAAACCTAAATAATTCCTTCTCACTTGAATACCTCTTGATGAAGATAAAGAGTTTTGTAAACAATGGTTTCATTCTTGTAATGATAATTGATAACACTCTTCTTTTTGTGTTTATTCCAATAAGTAAATAATACTGTTCACTTAAATTGGCTTGTATATTGTCATGGATTGAGCATTGATAACCATTTTCTTTTTATGGCTGTTTCATTAAGTTAATACTCTTAAAGGTTGAAGGCTACTTCAATTTCAAAGCAATAATTGTATAAAGGCACAATACTAGCTCCAAGAAACCTAATGTATAATCATGCATTGATGGTTAAGTTTTGTGATTTGGATTTTATGCAAATACATAACATATGACTCTTTTTCCTTGACACAATTTTACAACTATGTTTCTTAAGTAATAGCTTTAGGATGAGAAACCTTGCAATCATAAAGCTTCTTGAACTATTTTTGTTTTTGTTTTTGTTTTCTTTATAGGGGACTAGGGTCATTTTCTTTTATTATTTGGAGTGGAAGATATTATAATGACTCATGTTTGGAACACATTTAATAATTATTTGTGTTAATTTAGGAATTTTGCCACGGTGCATAAAGGTTAATTAATAGAGCAATGGCTGGCCAGTCCGATCCACAATTATCTCTTTTCTCTTCAGCAGAGGCAAGTCCTTTGCTTTCCATATAGAAATCTCTCGTCATGTTTTGTCTTGAAATATTTTAATTACTTGTATTTTTTTAACAGGTAAATTAAAAAAGTAGAGTTTACAAAGGTTTTGATTTAGTTTTTAGTGTAGGTTGAATTTTTGGCAGAGGACGAGCTGACGGACATTATTCCAAACGTGCGCATGGATGCTTTAAACATGATTTGTGTATAGACCATCTCCATCTCTCCTTATTACTCAGGAATCAGTGTGCACATTTGTTCTTGCTATTCTTTTTTGGAATTTCCTTGTTTTATTTATTGCCTTCAGCTATGTTAAGTTTTGCTTATACAATTTGATTTTTGGCTCTAGCAGAGGCTTAAAAATTGTTAAAACGTGTGTGCAGGGAGATTTTGGTCCATTCCGTCCTCAAATCCCTGCAAAAGTACCACTATGGTTGGCAATTGCATTGAAGAAACGTGGGAAATGTAGAATACAGCCACCAAATTGGATGACTGTTGGTAAGTATGGATGAGGTTGCTAATTTGAGATTTTGAGGTTAAGGTTTTTTTGCATTTTACATTTGGATCATTACTTTTTAAAATTTCTACAGGTGGTCTTGCCATAGATTATGCTTGTATCGCACTTCGACATGAGAGAACTTAAATGGAAAAGGCTTAACTCAGTGTGGAAAATAAATTAACGAAGATATTCTTAACAAGGTGGATTGACATCATTATATGTCTGATAAAAATAGGGAAGAATGAGGCAAAAACCAATCCAGATACCTTATCTACAAGTATAGTTTACTTGAGAGCCTTTGGATCATTGTAGCACACACGACAAGAGCTAGAAAAGGACACTAGCTCCTAGAATAGAAAGAACAAAAAATTGTTAGGCTCTTGGAGAGTAGGTTCACGTTTTGGATGTTGACTTAGAAAAGGACACTAGCTCCTAGAATAGAAAGAACAATAATTGTTATGCTCTTGGAGAGTAGGTTCACTTTTTGGATGTTGACGATGACCCTGATTTCGAAGGAATTAACAATTTAACTCATTAAAAATTGCAATTTAGTGGTTGGCTAGATATACCTTACTTATTTTCTTAAATTAGATTTTCTGTTAAGGTTACGATTCTGTTTGGTCACATCTTGAGGTCAAAGCTTATCTGTAGACTGAGCAGAATTCGATGAGTGGCTAGAAAATTCTGATAGCTAGTCCATAGGAAGGACCAAGCACATACTTGGTGGCAGTCTTGTGTTTAACACCTTGGTACTACCCATTAGCAATACCAGCCACAGTTTAATGCAACAGTCAACAAAAGATTTTATTCCCTAGGATACAAAGAGGATATGCTTTGGCTACAATTCAGGTAGTTCACTAGGCAATTTGTGGAACAATATATCTATAAGCTCAACAAGCTGTCTATAAAATTAGAAGACATAGTGCCCGATGAGACCCTTCAGATTAAGTTTCATTGAAGAATTGTTTCGTTATTTGAAGTAAGGAATGGTGGTTTTTATTATCACTTCTTTGGAGCAAGCTTTTCAGTTCGCATTGGAGATTTAAGATAAAACTCCAAAAGGGGACTTCGCACCCAAATCAATAATCACGAAAACAGTTTCAAAAGAAGTCTTTTTGCTCTTTCCATATATGCATCTGACACTTCTGCCACGGTCCACCTCTATAAAAAATTGGATAAACAATGGGCAAAAAAGGACATGCTAAACCAAGTACTTTGACCAACACCAAAAAATTATTGTCAATATCACAAGCTGTATGGCCACTTTGATGAAGAATGTATCAAGCAAAAGTTTGATAACGTGAAGACTTTGGAGGAGCAACCAAAGACTCTAGTAGAAATTATAGTCTCAATTCCCAACACTTCCAATTCTTAATCGCCGCTGGTGACTAAGGACCTTTCTACCTCCATTAGGGAAGCTCTTTCCTCTCACAACTGCCAGATTAAACATTGGTTGTTGCAACTGATTTTGGTCAATGTTATTTAAAAGAATATCATCTCTTAATGCTTGGTCGAGTCTCTAGAGTTTCCTACTTCAGCAGATGATGGAAATTTAAATAAATGTTAATTGTATTTTCTTTTACATGCATTGTTTGGACACGTAATTTCATTTAGCAATATATTTTATTGGTTGTTTCAGATTGTCTGTTTTAGCCAACCTGCCCATCTATAAATATTGACCATTTTGGTTTGCATTTTACATCCCCAATTGTTATTAATGCATAT
>SNQJ01S0101658.1:31779-49162 GCA_010110895.2 Picea sitchensis
CCATTTAGTTTTCACGACTGTAAGCGTGAAAACTCCTCCATCGTTCTTTGAACTGTCATGATCTTTTATTGATATTTTGCGTGGCACTTACTTTTGGTTTATCATTAAGTGGTTGTAAGGATGTTCGAACTATGCCTATTTGCCTGTTCCTACTTTGATTGCGCAACTTGATTTTTATTTAATTGGCAAGGCATTGAGCATGAAAATTTATGTTTTTAGAAACTTCCCTAGTCATTAAAATAACATAGGGGTCATGGTTTATTTTTGTTTTTATATTATTGATGTGATCCTTATTGTAATATCTCTTGGCTTGTCGATTTTATGAAATCAATTTTCACAATGTTTTAAAACCTTTGATTAAAATGTTTGATTATCCAATGGCGCATTGGTTTAACATTTGGGTTTGATTCCACGTTCAATGACAATGGTTTGAAAATCTATGGTTAATGGCGCGTTGGCATATTACTCATCGTTCGATTCTTTGGTTATACAAATGATATGGTTTTGTGTTATGATTGATTCAACAGAGGATTAATTGGCGGTTGTACTTTGCCATTACTATTATGCATGGAAATGAATAATCTCACCACCCCCGCATGTGCACATTAATGCTTCCTCTTTGATCGTTCATAGTGGTTAGACCGAATGACTCTGCTCCTGTGTGCTGTTGTTTTCGTCCCAAACCCTTACCATGTGCTCGCACCATGGCTCCAGTCGTGAGGGCTGAACCCAATGGTAGCCAGGCTCTGTTGATGTTCGATAGCGCCCACAGTGACCTTGAGGAATTTGGATGGCTCCCGTTCATACAAAAGTTTTATGGTTTTAACCTCCACATTGCTCGGCAATTTTCTTTAACCTTTGATGGTTGTCGAGCCAAGCTCGGGGATGTTCAATTGGAAATTAACGAGCAATTCCTCAGTTTAGCTACGGGTTTGCCTGCCACTGGACAATGACGGTCCAAGAATTGAAAAGTGGAAGAGGTCCCTTGGACACTGCTCTTCCAGTCACGTAGGTTTAGCTCCTGTGATAAGGGTTTGCCCGTGAACATGCTCAAGCAACGTTTGTACGATTTTTTGATGATAATCAAATAGTTTATCACCTGCGAGGGTCGGTACGGGTTTGTTTTCTTATACCACCTTCGTTTGCTTATGGTTTTCATGGGCTATGAGCTTAATATGCCTTATTACTTGCATAGAAGCCTATTTAAAATTTCTAAGAGATACAAAAGGAACCAGGCTGATAGCAGCCTTTTTCACTATGGGCTGGTTAAAATTATTATCGTCTATCATTTGGGGTTACAAGGAGACCATTGGAATGATTTTCTTGCTCACAATGATTTTGAGGATTCGAATCCTCCACAGGTTGACAAACCTGTGGTGAGCGAGGGAAAGTCTATACCCCCGGTACCCTATAGTATTATGTTTCCTAAACCCTTACCTGACTCACCTATCGACCTACCCCACTCTGTGACCAAGGATGTCGAAACTGTTAAGCCTGTGGGAAAGAAACCCAAAGCCAAACCCATTGAAAACGCCAAAGGAAAAAATAACGCTTGTTTAATCTCTCGAATGGCAAGGAACAAGCCAAAACTTCATGTCAACCCTAACCCCATCGTGGTGAGTGAAGACTTTGACTCGGAAGTGGAACGTTACCTGGCTAGTGAGTACCCCTATTCGGAAGGTCTGTGTGCCAAAACCTCATATGAATTTGTGACAAACCTACCACCGTGCTTGCAAAACGACCCTAACTACCCAGGCATTAAGTTGCCTTATGAAACCCCCGGTCATTCATCTAAACCCTCTCTTGCTCTGTCGAAGCCTACAATGCCACCCTGTGATCAATGCAGCTCATGGTTAGAGAGATATTATCTCGATGTGCCGATGCTACAGTCAAAGATTAGATCTTTGGAGGACCAGGTTACACTGCTTACCCGTCAAAAGGTTGAGCTACAGACCATTGATAAGAGACAAAGAACGACAGGCTCCATTTTGTTTAAAAATGTGGAATCGGCCACGGCTGTGGTGAATTCTAAGCTGGCGTAATTGGATAGCCTTGTCACACAGGTTTGTGTAATATCAATCATTATTGTAAATAGTATGAGTTTATATAACGATTCAAATTTGGTTTGAATAGCTCTGTTCAGCATTGATTGATTTCGTTACATTGTATACTCAACCTTGCTTTGACTGAATGAAATTCTATTAACGGGTTTAGTTTCGATTAGATTTTAATCGATTTGATTGATTTGGTATGGATTTGAGTTGTTTGATTTAGCCAAAATGAATTCTCTGCTGTCGATTGAAGTCGTTTGATAGACACAAGTTGTTTCTCATATTTTGATTCTAAGCACAATTTCATTTCGTTTTGATTTCATTATAATGTATATGCTATGATTGGTAACAATTGTGATATGGTTAACTGTTACGGTTTTATGTCCATATGGTTTTCGAACAACTCGAATACAGTTTGGATTTTGTTTAAAATGATTCTGTACAAATTCACCCAAATCGTGAATGGATTCAATTCGTAACGGTTATGTGAAACCCAGCCGGTTAATTCGTTTTGGTCTGCTGTTAGATCGACCCTGTTATCAGTTGGATTTGTAATGGCAATGAATATTCAGTTACAAGTTGATTTGTAAAATGAGATTGGATTCACTATTATTCTATATTCAACTCAGTCGCGATTTGTTTCTATTGTTGCCCAATTTATGATTATCATTTCTGTCGACTTTACGATGGTTGCGATCACTATTAATTGATCCTGTTTGTTGACTGTATAATGCTCAGCGATCAAAATCTATGGCTAATTCTGGTTGATGTTATTATATTTACCCATGATCGTAACAGTCTTTCCATCTTTGTGTTTAATTAAAACAGTATGAATCTTATGCTCCATTATTTTATCTATAACGAATGGATTCTGGTTGTGTTGGATTAGATCGTATCGCACATGATATGACTCACTATGGATTTCATTTGATATGAAACAATCTTGTTACTATTTGACTCGATTTTATGGTAAAATGAAACAGAGTATTCTCACCTCTGTTTCGATTAAATCACTTTTGGTTTTGTTTTATATTGAATGATAAAATTATTTGAAGCATTAGTGATTTGTTTTTAATGTTTATTGAAATAAAATTGGATTTGATTCTTTTAAAAAGATTTGATTTGATTCTTATTCTGGTCCTGTATGCTATTTTAGACTAGCTACAGAATCAGATGATTCTGTAGCTAAGTCTGTAGAATCAAGTTTTTAGTGTTTTTTTTTAAATGAAATACCTTTCTAACTTTTTATTTTTTGATCTATTGCAGATGAATTCGAAATTACAGTGGATTTGATGAGCAGTTAGGGGATATTTCAAAGATTTCACTTGCATTTTAATTTCCAAGTTTAGTTGATTTAGGGATATTTCCCAGATTATGTAAAATAGTTTGATATTATCCACAGGGAGGTTTTTACCCTGTGGAGAGACTTATAAATACCTATCATTTTTGTAATAATGGCATCCTCATTTTTGGGAGACCAAGGATATGGAGTTTTAATACAGACTGGAGCAGAGTTTGGTGTTTTGTTACAGCTTTAGCTTCTCATCATATCAATATTTGTTTCATGTTGTGTATATCAATTTGTATCTGGTTAATGACTACTTTAGCTATCTTAATCATGTGCAAATGATATAATTTAATCACTGTAATCCATATCTGATTTCTTCCAAGTGTTTAAAAAACATAGCAATTTCTTAATTCAGTTTGTGAAAGACAGATTTCTCTTCTTCATAAGTTGAATTATAAAGTATAAGTTTTTGCGTAACAGGTTTCCCTTATTGCAGAGATTTATAAATCATAAAATTGTTATGATTTTTTATGTCTTGTTTTTCCTATAAACAACTCAAAGAGCAGCGTAGCCTATCGTTTACGAGAAGCTTATGGACTAACCGGTGCGAGTTTACTTCCTCCGACCAGCTTCGAAGTTATCATGCACAGGACAAATTAGGAGCGCTTCCAGGTCAATCTGTCATTTATCTGTTAGTATATTTGTTAGTATTGTTAGTTAGATATTTATGTGTGTTTAGTATATTAGATTGTTTAATTTCAGTAAGTTTAATTTCTTGCTTATAAAATTATAAAATCAAAAAAGAAATACCTTTCTCTATCGTAGGACAGATTGTAAATGAGTTTTACAGGTTTTATTCAAATCTACAAGTTGTAGATAATGTACATTTGTGAATAAGTGGTAATTCGATTAGTAATTAGATAGTTAATTATTAGAGTTAGTGTAATAGAAATTAGTAGTTTGTATATAGAATAGTTAGAGTAGTTTATATTTAGTTTTAGTTTAATTTATTTAGTAGTTTGTTTTAATTAGATTAGTAGATTAGTTTGTATTTACTTAGTTTTAGTTAGTTTGTTTTATTTAGTTTTAGTTTAGTTTGTTTTAGTTAGATTAGTTAGTTTAGATTAGTTTTCTCTTTGGTTTTCTTAGAACCTTAGAACGGCCAATGGAGTCGTTAAACCCGTCAGGGTGGTTCATTCCAAACGGCTTGGGTTATTTAGACAACCCCGAACCAGTTCCACTCTCTCAATTGACGGACGGACCATTTCGCCCGTCAACAGGCATGGACAGGGTCCATTACCTGGGATACATCATTCATCATCATGGCGTACATGTGGATCCAGCCAAGATCCAAGTCATCAGTGACTAGCAAGCCCCTACAACACTCACTGAGCTTTAGAGATTCTTGGGCCTTGCCAATTTCTACCAAAGGTTCGTGTTGGGATTCTCCCATATTGCATGGGCCCTCAGCCAAATAAATAGGGGTGGTGGTACTGGTAAGGTGAAATTTCCATGGGGTCGGTCCCAACAACAAGAATTCAATGATTTGAAGCAACGCTTATGCTCAGCCCCAGTACTTTCACTACCAGACCTGCAACATCCCTTTGAGATCAAGACAGATTCTTTAGACTATGTTGTGGGTGCCATTCTCACTCAACACAGCCACCACGTGGCCTATCATAGTGAGACACTATCAGATACTTTTCGTAAGTACCCTAATTACGACAAATAAATGTACTCCATTGTGAAATCTTGCCTCCAGTGGAGACATTACATTCTTGGGAAGGAGTCAGTCATCCACACTAATCATAAGCCACTACAATTCATGCAAACATAGGTAAAATTGTAGAATGGCCGCCATCAAAAGTGGTCCACATACTTGCAGCAATTCCACCTCAACATCAAGTATAAAACAGGAAGCACCAATCGCGTCATTGATTGCCTCAGCAGACCGCCAATCACTGCACTCACCACGGTGCTAGAATCTTGCGGACATGAGACATCTGGATGGCCCCAACTCTATGAGACAGACCTTGACTTCACCACCACCTACCAAATGTTGGGTGCAAACGCAGTTGTCGATAATTTCCATCTTCAGTATGGGTTTTTGTGTCATCTGGGCCATATCTATGTTCCATCAAGTGAGAAAGTGAATTTGATCTGGGAATCCCACTACAGTCGGTTGGTAGGACACTTAGGTGTCGAAAATATAGTGGTGATGCTATAGAAACATTTCTACTGGATGAAACAAGAGGTCAACAAGTATATCAGGTCCTGCACTGCCTACTCTATTTCCAAACTGACCACTAAGAAACCAGGCCTATACACCCCTCTTCCTGCTCTTGAAAGGCCATGGGAATCCATCTCAATGGACTACATGTCAGGCCTCCCATCCACCAAGCAGAGAAATTACTGTGTTTTTGTGGTTGTTGATCACTTTTCTAAGATGGTGATTCTGGTTTCCTGCAAGAAGAGCATCACAGCAGAGGCCACTGCCAAGCTCTTCTTTGAATGAGTCTGGGTACATTTTGGAATCCCACAAACCATTGTCTCAGATTGGGATAGTCTATTTCTCAACACATTCCGGTCGAACACCTGGTCACTGTTGGACACCAAGTTCACCAAATCCACTACCTTCCACCCCCAAATAGATGGCCAAACCAAGGTTGTAAATTGAATGATTGTGCATAATATCCTTCACATGTATAATTCAAAGCCCCCTCGCACATGGGATGAGAGACTTCCCTATGTCTAGCATAGCTACAACCGAGACCTTCATAGCTCAACCGACCACAACCCCTTTCAGGTCAGGTTGGGATTCCAACCATTGGGTCCCATAAATGTTTCACTTCCCATTGCGGTCACCTTGATCGACTCATCTCCTACTCCAAATGAAGCTGACAAAGCCACCCAGTTCATTGTGTGGATCCAGCACATCCGCCAACAGGTTTAGGATATCCTAAAGAAGTCCAATGACAAGTACAAATAGCGCCATGATCAACATAGAGTGCCACATAAGTTTCAGGTGGGTGACAATGTTTGGTTGCACTTGCAGAAAGAATGTCTTACAGGACCCCATCGAAAGCTTCACCCACTCTATTATGGTTTTTACACTATCACTAATTCCATGGGGGATAATGCTTTTGAGCTCAACATTCCTCCTTTCCTTGGCTTGCACCTAGTGTTCAACGTGGATCTCCTTCGCCCTTATTTCCCAGCATTATTAGACACCTCAAAAGTAGCAGAACAACTAACAACAATAGAGCTCAACCTTGACTACATACAACAGGCATCCAATGATCAAATTGTGGATAGACAGATCAAGGGCACTCAACAACAAAGGATCTAGCTTTATCGACTTGTCAAAGCAGGGCAGCTCCTGCACCAAGGCAAGTGGCTCACCCGAGGCCAAATTCAGCAGAAATTTCCTCATCTGATGGGGGACCTCAATGAAATGGAGACCATTTATTCCTAAGGAAGGAGGACTGATCCATATGAATATTGGTGGCCACCCACCTTTTCCAACTGGCTCAAAACAATTTTCTGACAATTTTGGCAATTTACTATTTTTAGCAATTTTAACTTCTGGGGCCATTTTGAGAGCCTAAATGAAGATTTTACAGGATCAATCTCCTCAATGATATTCAAATGCATTATTGATCCCTCAAAATGAATCCTCTATGATACCTTTCCAACGGGCTATCACACGCCTAAAATGGAGATTGTATGCAAAAGTTACGACGTCGGGAAGTTGATGTACTAACTTACCCAAACAGAGCCCACATGACTTTTGGCACTTCATCTCCTAGGGTTAGGTTTTTGGATGTCTAGGGTTTTGGGAATTCTTGTTTATTGTAAAAATGCATTCAGAGCCTCATTGAATGACTTTTGGCGCTTCATCTCCTAGGGTTAGGTTTTTGGATGTCTAGGGTTTTTGGCATTCTTGTTTATTGTAAAAAGGCATTCAGAGCCTCATTTTAATCATCTTCTTGTGAATGAGCACAATTGTCACATATGTTCTCATAGATAATCCACCACCATTCCAGTAATCTTGTTTTTGTTGCAGTTTACAGTTTCAGCTTATTTCCTTATTGAGTAGAAAACTAGTATGACTGTATCTCTATTATTTTGTGTTAAACACCTGTTAATAATCTATAGTCATTTCATTCTGATCATAAAATCTGGATCATTCTATCCAATAGGTTTGAACAATGTTCTTTTCATTCATCATTGACCTTTCCATTTTCCGAATTGTTCTATTTTGCCTCTCAACTACTCCATTTTTTTGTGGGGTTCCTGGGATTGTGTATTCTCTTTTGATCCCATGTTTATCACAGAACTCCTTGAAATCACTTGACATAAATTCTCCTCCTCTGTCTGATCTCACAACCTTTAATCTGTTGTTTGTTTTATTCTTAGTTAAAGCCTTAAATATTTTAAATTTCTCAAATGCTTCATCTTTTTCTTTGAGGAAAGCAACCCAAGTGAGTCTCGAGTAATCATCATTGATCAGCATGAAGTAGTTTTCCTTCCCTATGCCTTCCTGTCTTGATGGTCCACATAGATCCATATGAACTAATTGGAGTGGTTTCTCTGTCAAAGAAGAGTTCTTGGATTTAAACTGTGTCCTAGTTAGCTTTCCTACTTGACAGGGTTTACACACAGAATCTTGTGGCTTTGATATTCTTGGAAGATCTTTTAATGCCTCGAGATTTTTTATCTTGATTAAGTGTTCAAAGTTTAGATGTCAAACTCTCATATGCCATAACCAACTCTCATTATGTTTTCTTAGATGACACTCTTCTCTATCTTCTTTCAGCACATATACATTATTATCTGTCCTTATGCCTTTAGCCACCACTTGTCCTAAATTTACAGACTTTATCTTACAATCTTTGGAAGTGAACACCACTTCACATCCTCTGTCACACATTTGACTTACACTGAGAAAATTATGTTTCAGCCCATCTACAAGCACGACATCTTGGCATTTTCCTTTGCCATTACTTAAACTCACCATCCTTTTACCCTTGATTTTACCTGGTTCATCATTTCCAAAGGTCACATTTCCTATTTTTCCTTTACTTATAGACATAAACTTATCATTGTCTCCAATAAAGTTCTTGGAACATCCACTGTCTATATACCAGGGGTGTTTTTGTTTTTGAGTTGAAAGTACTAGCCCACAATTTTCACTATCTTTATTTTTCCATGTGCTGACATTTATAGCTAAGGGTTTTAGCTTTGTGGCCGAAGTTATGACAGTTATAAAATTCGAGATCATTGTTCATTAGGTCAAAGTGATTGGTGCTACGTTGTCTATTCATTGGCTTCTTGGTTCTATGTTGTAAAGATTATTTATTTCTTGACCTCCTCAGTTGCACGTCTCTAAACTTAATTTGACAATTTTCAATATTATGACCAAAATTAGAACAGTAAAAGAAGTAACCATAGAAGAAATTTTGGTACCTGAGGGGTGGCCTTCTTGGTAATTGTTTCTTCATCTTTTGAACTCTTTGTTTTTTATCAGGGATCATCTTTTATTTATTATCTTTTGGTGATAGAGTACTCTCATGGTTTGATTGTCTGCTGACCTGGAACTTGATCATCTTTACTAGCTCTTTGCTTTCATTCTCTTTGCTTCTTGAACCACTTACATAACCTAAACCAGTCTTCAACAAAGGAGATCTTTGTTTTCTCAGAATGTCGTTTAGCTCTGATGAGGCTTTAATGCTTGGAAGATTTTGGAGATACAATGCATTAAACTTCCCCATTTCTTTTCTGATTTTTACTACCTCTTCTTCCAAGGCTTCACATCTTGTCTTCTTTTCTGATAATTGTTGTTTCAGAATGTCCTCTATTTTATTTGCCTCTTCTAATTCCACTTTTAGCAGGGCAAAGTCTTAATCAGGTTTTTTACTGTCTTTCTTGAACTGTATCAACAATTGTTTTTGGTTCTTCTTCTTAAGTTTGAGTCTAGCAATTTCTTCTATAGCACTGATCAATTCTCCTTCCAAGTCAACCACAACTTCTTCATCGTCAACATCACTTCCTATGATTTTATTATAATAATCCTCTTTGGCCATTAGCATAAATTCATTAATCTTATCTTCACAAGAAGAGTCACTGTCTGTGTCTCTTGAAGAGTCATCATTATTTACACATAAGATTTTCTTTTTAACAAATCTCTTGAATTTGTACTTCTCTTCACCTTCAGAGTTTTGGTCCTTCTTCTTGTGTGAACACTTAGATGCAAAGTGACCTATCCTTCCACAATTAAAGCATTTGAAGGGAAACTTACCTTGGTACTTTTCTTATCCTTTCTTTAGTCTTCTCAAAAATTTTGCTTCAATTTCATCAGGCTTAGAATCCTCATTCTTATATTCTTTAAATGATGCTTCTCTAGAGGTGGGTTTATATTTAACTATCCTCATTTCATATGCAGTCAACGTTCCTAGAAGTTGATAAAAATCCAAATCTTTTAGATCATTAAGTTATTCTATAGAAGATACCTTCAGGTTGAACCTATCTAGTAGAGATCTCAAAATTTTATGAACTAAAGAGGGTTCCTCAATTTTTTCACGAAGTGCTTTCATTGCATTCACTAGTTCTTCAACTCTCAAAAATTACTTCCCAACAGCTTCATCCTCTTTCATCTTTAGTTGTTCAAATTGTACTCTACAGGTTTGAAGCTTGGCATCCTTTACCTTCTCATTACCTTCATAATTGCTAATGATTTTTCCCCACACTTCTTTGGCAGTTTCTAAGTGCATAACTTTTACAAATTATTCTTCTGCAAGCCCACTCATAATAGCATTCATATCCTTAGCGTTGAAGATGAATTCTAGATTTTCATCCTTATTATCTAGTACAACTGGCTTTACATAACCATTCTCTACCACATCCCAGACATCTGCACCTAAATCCATTATGTAGGTTCTCATCCTAACTTTCCAGAAGGAAATGTTTGTTCCATTGAACATGGGGGCCTTATTGGTTGAATTTCCTTCATGGTTTGACATATTTAAGCTTACTAATCTACCTTTAGATAAAAGGAACCGTCTCTGATACCAATTGTTGGACAACTAAGAGGGGGGGTGAATCAGTTGTTATTGTTCTTAAACAACTATGCCCATTTTAAACTCTTTACAGAACACTCAATGATGATCACAGTAAAGTAGGGAAGTAAGCAATAGAATATTCAACATCAATCACAGACATGAAATATATAGAGACAGATAATTCTTGAGGAAACCCATAAAGGTAAAAACCTCTTTTTCTTGATATGATAAGTAATCTTTATTTTCTGTACATTATCATTCTTATAAGCACTAACTCCTCTTTGAGGCTACTACCTCTGTTTTACAAGAAGCAACTTGTTGAGAGAACAAACTCTCTGGTTTCTATAGAACCCACTAGAAGGAAGCACCAACTACCTTTGTGTTCCAACACCAACTGGATGGAAGCACCAACTTCCCGACACAAAGGCACCAACTTATACAAGCTACAACTTGCTGAGAGCACCAACTCTTTGGATTCTCTAGCACCCACTAGAAGGAAGCACCAACTCCCTGAGTGTTCCAGCACCAACTGGATGGAAGCATCAACTTCCAGTCACACAGGAACCAACCTGTATAACATAGAACAATAGTTTTCCGTTGCACCACCCTACCACCTTGGTTTTTCTGGCTACAACCAAATGGAAGCTACAACTCCATGTGTTCAAGCACCCACTTGAAACTCTGAGGAAAACAGTCCTCCCTAGCACCTCCCTACCACCCTGAAATATAAATATTTTCTTTCTGAAAGTTATTATAGTGATAAAATGTTTATCAATGGCTTACTAGTCTCATCACTATTCTGCTACACTGCTTTTCTCTACCTACATCAGTGTCTTTCTGCTCGCATCTTCTTGAGCTTCATTTTCTTCTATTCTGTCTCTTCATGCGCACCTCGGATTTTTCTTCCTCTCTCATATATGCATTTATTTATCATGCCAATTCCTCTTCCAGATCCTTCATACAACTCATCATCTTATTTGGTGGTTATACTGACTCTGTTCGTCATCGGTGGCTTATCCTGAGATTCTCTTCCTTTTCTGGCAGTACGACTCTTCGTCTTCTCTGTCACATTAGAGATTTATCCTCTCTATTGCAGTTACAAACTTCAACACTTTTAAATATATCAATTGTCTATATGATGAGTCTTCATTCCACTGGAAGTTACCTCTATATTCTTTGAATTCTCTGGCAGATGAAATTAGTCGTTTTATGAAGTTACAATCATTCTATATCGATAGTTACAGCCAGTCAATTATGGCTTCTTTGGCTTCTAAGCCCCTTCCTTCACGTGACCTCTAGAAGTGATCATATGTCTATCAAAAAGGTGCTTCCTAAGCTCTGTTTAGTGAGTGCAAGCTCTGTTTCACAATATGACCCTGGGCTATGAGTTTCATTTGACCACGCGATTATGGGCGCATCCAAAGGTGCTTTAGACCAAACTAATTTTTGCCCCGCAATTCACCACGAGCCTCCACACATCCTTTCTCCACAACCATGGTTTCAATTGCACTTGCTCATGAAAAATTAAGGCCCAAGCATGTTTTGGCCCTATAATGGAGCATGACCGTGGATCTCAAAATATTGATGGTGCTCCTGAACGAACGGTTCAGATCTGTCCTCTCAAGTCTGCATACCAGATCTCTCCTTCCTCCATCAACAACTGATGTCAGATCGCGACCTCACGTGTTAGGTGTTTGAATGTGAGCCAACCCTGACTCTTCCAACTCCTGATATACGAAATAATCCATGTCAGATCAATGGTCCATGATCCTCTGTGATCTAACGACCCATATCTCATCGGGACATCGTGTTTCTTGAAATTGTGTTGCGATTTGCCTCGATTCTCCCAACTTGCGAAAATTCGAGGTAGAGCCTAGCAACACTAGCTCCTTCCCTTCTCTTCCACTGATATGACCACTAGCTGTGACCACAACCCTATTCAAAAAGGAATTTTTCAATTTTGGTGATCTTCATTGTAGAGCCTAGCGATGTGCTTTCTCCTCCCTTAACCTTCATCAATGTGACCACTAGTTGTGACTAGGGGCCAAGCAAGAGGGGTGCATCATGATTTCACATATCGCAAACTCCTTCTATGAGTTGCCTCGAGACTCCCAACTCACAAAACTCTGAAATGATTCATATCAGATCAACAGTCAATATTGCTCAGGGATCCGACGACCCAGATCATTTCGTGACTTCGCATATCGTGAGTTTCTACAACTCTCACCTTTGACTTCTCTAGCTCACGAGTCAGTGAAATGTTGATATCTCACCATGTTTCCTCTAGATCCAATGACCCAGATCATTTTGAGGAGTTGGAGGCTGTCTCTTGGCCATTATCCTATTTTCAGTTATACTAGATCCAACTGTTTCTAGTCCTTCGTGCTCCGATTCAACAGTTAAGGTCTAATATCCTTCTCTACGTGCTGCTCCTGTCTGGAATATAATATGAAGACCATCGAGTATTCGGGATTGGTTATCCAATGACCATTGTATCTCCTCCTCCTAATCTTACGCATCCTCCCAACTTGGAATAATTTCTAAGTGTCAAAGGCCTCAACCTTTGATCCTTCTGCGACTCCTGATGACTTGGACCTCATCTATGCTTCTGGAAAATGCTATCTCTTCTAATATTTCTCGTCTTTGCATACTGTTTTCTTCTCCTCCTAAGCTTATGATTCTTTCCAAGATTTGATCTCTGCATACTCACACTATTCCTCTTGATCTTCTTGAGCTTTCTCTTATGTGTCTTCACTACTGTTCTTTCCATGCACACTCTACCTGTAAACTTTCCAACATCGTTGTTGTTCTTTCCATCACACTTTTCCTGTAAACCTACCAACATCATTGTTTTTCCCACCATCAATGACAAGAAAAATCTTCCTGTAAACATTCCAACATGGTCCACCTTTAGAATCATAAATGATTGTTGCGCTGATCAAGGTGAATAAAGTCAATATTGGGACAGCTGAGAACCCAAAAATTGTCAGCATTGGAGACTACTGGGATGAGAAAACAATGGAAAGTATAAGAGATTTACTGCGTGAGTACAACGACCTATTCCCCACAACATTTACAAAAATGAAGGGAATAGCAGGCGATCTAGGTGAAATGAAGATACCACTTAAAGCTGAGGTAAGATCGATCATACAGCCACCATATAGACTAAATCCAATATATAAGAAAAAATTCAAAGATGAGATCGATAGGATGTTGGAGGCTGGAATCATAGAACTTGTGGAAGAATTAGAATGGATAAGCCTAATGGTAGTTCAAGAGAAAAAACAAGGCAGGATAAGAATATGTGTTGACTTGAGGAAGTTGAATGATGCGTGCCTACATGACCCATTCCTTACACCTTTCAGGGATGAGGTGTTGGAGAAAATAGGAAAACATGAATTTTATTCATTCACCGATGGATTTTCAGGATACCATCAGATCAAGATCACACAGGAAGGCAGATACAAGACCACCTTTTATATAGAATGGGGATCCTACTAGTACATGGTCATGCCATTTGGATTGAAGAATGCACTAGCAATATTTTCCAAAGTAGTCATAGCTGCATTTAAATAATTTATCCACTAGTTTCTAGAGGTATAATTGGATGATTGAACAGTCTATAATCTGTTGAAAGACCATATAGAGGTCTTGCATCTGATGTTAGAAAGATGCAGGCAGTGCCAAATATCGTTAAACATCAAGAAGTGCATCTTCAAAACACCTTTTGGGACACTATTGGGCCATATATTATGAAAGAAAGGTTTACTAGTAAATCCTGCCAAGATTGCAGTAATCGTTAACTTGCCACCACCAAAAATAGTCTGTCAACTAAGAGAGACATTGGGACACACAAGATACTACAAAAAATTTATAAAAGTGTATGTGCAAATCACCGCGCCAATGGAGTAAATGCTAAGGAAAGACACAAAGTTCTAGTGGAATGAGGATTGTCAACATGGTATGGATACACTGAAAGAAAAGATGGTAACCACACCAATACTAGTATTTCTAGATTGGGAGAAGACATTCCACGTACATGTAGATGCATCGGCCATAGTACTTGGAGTTATTTTGTTGCAGGTAGGAACAAGAGAATTGGATCATCCTATAACATTTTCTAGAAGAAAACTATCGGAATCGAAGAAAAGCTACAACACTATCGATAGGGAAGGCCTAGCTATGTTCTACGCGCTTCAGAAGTTCAGACATTACTTATTGGGGAAACATTTCAAGATGTTCATAGTGTTGGCATGTTTACAGGTTGAGCTTGATTTTCATTGATGGTAATAACAAAAACAATGATGGTATGGTTATAGGCAAGAATAGTAGCAACATTGGCAGGGTTATAGTTGGGAGACAACGATGGAAAACAGGCAAGCAAGGAAGATCAATAGTGATGATGGCATAGACAGTGATGGAAAACAGGTAAGAAAAGACGATCAGCAGTGGTGATGGCATGGCAAGATCAGAAGAGTAAAAATGAAGAGAAATAGTGATCATTGGATCCCATTTAGAATTCTTGATGAGCGTCAGATCTAAATTCAGATAGGAGGAGCGCGCAGTAGAAGAGAACAGTTTTCATGCATCAGATCTGAGCCCAAAGACCAACCATCGTTGGATCCATAAGAAGGAGCACAATATTTACGTGCAAGATGAAGCGGGCCTACAAAATCCTAAAAGCAGGAGGACCGTCCATCATCAATAAGGACACAAGGTGAGCGATTGGAATTTCACTAACTGGAAAGTCAAAGGAAGGAAGTGCTCTATCCTTCCAACTCGCGACATGTGAAATCGCGATAATATTTGGGCCATCATATCTAGAGTTAATACGAAGGACTAGCAGCCATTAGATCCAATAGAACTATAAGGAGGATAAGTCCAAGAGTCATCCAACACTCCAAAGCTGTGAAGGAATCATGGTAGTCCATCGAAGATAGTCGTGGATCGTTGGATCCGGAGGACACATGGCTAAAGTTCAGCATTTCGCTAACTGAAAGGTCAAAGGCACGAGGTTCTCTATCCTTCCAACTCATGAAATGTGAAATGGAGAAATGATTTGAGCCATCAGATTGAAGACAAATCTAGATCGTCAATCCAAGAAGAAAACATGGCTAAAGATAAGTATTTCACTGACTAAAAATTCAAAGGAATGGGGTTCCCTAACCTCTCGAACTTGCAATATGAGAAATCATGAAATAATCCTAGTCGTTGGATCAAGGAAAAATCTAGGCCGTCAGATCCAGAAGGTGAATGTGGCAGACCACGTCAGAAAGGAAAGGTGGAAGACTACGTCAGTAATGACACATGGAACGATCAGAAAATGACAAGTGTCAATATGATTCAACATTTCAGGAACCTAGAAATCACAATTCTGAGTGACACGTGGAAGCCACACAGATCATGTCATGTCATCTAGTGACATCATTCTGGGAGTTTAGTTTCTGTATTTTTAGCATCAACACTCCCCCAAAGTCCTGAAAGATGAAGTTTTGGGATGGAGGATAGTCGTCCAATCACCACAGATTGTCGACCGTTGATTTGAAGAGCGAAGTGCTCAAACGATTAACCAGTGGTCATATGTTGTGGTCACACTCGAGAGAAAAGCTAGAGAAGCTAAGCTCCTTTTCAGGGTTTCGGAGATCCTGACTTGGAGAGTCAAGATGCCTCATCACAGGATTCCCAAAATTGCAAGTTGCAAAAGCGCTTTATGGATAAGCGCTTGGTCACAGCTAGTGGTCATGAGAAGGGAAGGAGCCAGTCTAGCTAAGCTCATTTTTAGGGTTTCAAAGAACGCGACTTGGAGAGTCGAGATGCCTCACAACGGGAATCCACAATATGCGAAATCACGAAATGCCTTTTTTGATTAGTTTGTGGTCACCGCCTGAGGCCACATGTGAAAGGAAAGGGCTTAGCCAAAAAGGATAAACACCCACTATGAAGTTTTCCTTGGGAAGAGAGAAGGTGAAAAATGAATGAATGTGTAGAGGTTCTCTTAGTAACGGCTAGGACGAAGAGTCTAGACTGCCAGAGAATTCAAGGAGATATAGGATGACTGCCAGGGGAGATGAAGAGTCTTGAGGCATCTTCCAATGTAATGAAGATTGATCATAGAGATGATTGACAGATGCAAGAGAGGATGAAGAGTCTGGACTTCCCATGAAGCTAAGGAATCTCAGCATAATGCCCAGTGATGATGAATGCATGGGGGTAACCGCCAGAAAATATGAAGAGTTGTCATGATGATCACCAGAGGACTCGACATGAGAAGGTCATGCAGAACGAATAAAAGCAGAGAGATGCTTGAGGGAAAAAGTGGGTGGAAAGGTGGAGTGGCAGTGAACAACCCAATGAGAAGAACTATGACACTATGAAGAGCATGCAGAGGCATTATGCATGGAGGAAGAAGAAGGTGCACATATAGTATAAATACACAGAACATAGAATACATGAGGATTGTTGTTGTGAGTGATGCATGCGTGTAGAAGCATGATGTGCAGGAGCTGAAGCATAGAAGAAGAAAAGAATAGAGATGCATATTTGAGAAAATAAGAGAAATCTGAGGTGTTCATGCAGAGATAGAGAAGAAGATCATAAATCTCAAAAGGATGCAAGAAGGAAGATAGCGATGCAGCCAGAACATGGCAGTTTAGCATAACAGTGATGAGACTGGTAAGCCATTGATGAACATTATATCACTGTAATAAGTTTCTGTAGAAAAGATTTATATTTCAGGGTGGTTGGGAGGTGCTAGGGAGGATTGTTGTCCTCAGAGGTTCAAGTGGGTTCTTGAACACAGGGAGTTGTAGCTTCCATCTGGTTGCAGCCAGAAAAACCAGGGTGGCAAGGAAGTGCAAGGGAGAACATTGGTTCTATGTTATACAGGTTGGTTCCTATGTAACTGGAAGTTGGTGCTTCCATCCAATTGGTGTTGGAACACTTAGGGAGTTGTTGCTTCCTTATAGTGGGTGCTAGAGAAACCA
>SNQJ01S0101660.1:0-15832 GCA_010110895.2 Picea sitchensis
CCGCAGAGGGGGTACCCCCCCTCTGCACTCCCCCGCGTGGAAGAGTGTACATACTTCTGGGGTGTAAATACTTCATGGGGCATAAACACGACTGAAAGTAAAAGAGCTCTAAATCAAGAAGATAATCAGGCTCCACAACCAACATTAAAAAGGCCTTTGGAGCCTCATTGAAACATCCATATTTTGGCCAATGTGAGTAGTCATCACATCTCTTTTCAAAGATAAGATGCCACCATTCTAGAGAGTCTTTCACTTTGTATTTCTACAGTTTTTTACATTTCGCTCATTAATAGAAATTGTGTATTACTATATCTATGAGTTTATGGTTATATATATTATAAATATTTATTGTATTATTGGATATCTGATATATCTCTGTACATTTCTTTATTATATCTCCTCTCTCATTTCGTGCTGAAAATAATCTGGATCAGTGGTATCGGAGTAGGATGTTCTTGATCGTTTTTTCAGTGCATGTCCCCGGCGAGGTCTGAGTATAACAAGTTGGCTCTCGAGCTTGTCTCTCTTGAGGAAAATTACTCTCGCACACCCAAGAAACCCTCCATGGAGGAAGAAATAAAAAATGACAGAGCATGCAATTCTATTATTTTGTTGCTTGAGCAAGCTCTCACATGACAGAGGGACAAAATGATGGAGAATTGTTCCCACATCCTTCAACGCCTTCCAATAACAATAGACACATATTCATCAAGCGACCACTTTGGAAGTGTTATCACATAAAATTTTCAGAGTACAGTGGGATTGTGGTTTCTACCTAAGACTATATTTTTTTCTGTCTCTCTCCTTTTCATAGATCCAAGTCTAAAATGTGCCCCCCTCGGCTTGTAAAATCGTTTTCCTTTGCCCCCCTATGTGTTTAAAGTGCCATGGGATCCCAGTTTTCCCAGCCTAGAGCCAGTCGTCTGAATCCTCGAGCATGAATTCCATAGACATAAGCACAAAGTGCAACATCTAGAGTGGTCTGATATGGATTTGAAACAAGCGAGCGAGCAAGTTTGGTTTTCAGCAGAAGAGATTTCGTTCGAAGTCCATATTTGCAGCCCGCAGGCGAGCAGGATTATAAATTTGCTCTAATTTTAGTGTCGAGGTAAAGGTTCGAACTCCCAAAACCTGAAATCAGCGCGGGCCATCCGATTTAGTAGGACGCGTGGCATCAGATCCGAACCACAGAGAAAGTCATTTCAGGAAAAATGAAGTGGGGAATGTGCATTTTTCCCGGGTCCTGAAATGTCGACATTTATCCAGGATGTCTGATTCAAAGGGACATGTGGCACATGATTCGAGAAATCATGAATTCATGACTCAAAGAATTTAGCATGGAGCACGACGCAAGCTTGCGAAATGAGAAATCACGAAGCACCCAGGAATTGGGCCCACGGTCACAGCTCGAGGTCACATGGTATGTGGGCCCAAGGAAAAGGATCTAGCGCCCGAAAAGTGGTTGGCGACCAGGGTTTCCAGGAATAAATTGTGGCCGTCAAATTCAAATTAGGCTCGACCATCAATCTAAATGGGGCCTTTTCAGTATCGGGTGATTGTAGCCATGCGATGTGAAAACCCCCAAAATACGAAATCGCGAAGTGCTCAGAAGTTTGGCCCATGGTCATATCCCGAGGTTGCATGGAGTGATGGAAAGGAGTTGCACCAAAGGCTGAATGTGCCCACGATGGTTACATAAAAGGATATGTGTAGCCTTGAGGTGCCAGGATTGACTCAAAGAAATTGTGTGGATCACCTGGAACATTCAGGGGTGTCATGCTTCATCCCAATCCCGATGAAGGTAGTTAATGAAAATGGGGGAGGTGGTTGAAACCTCGTCTCACCCCATAAATGGAAAGCATGGAAGGACTGGCCTTGGAAGCAGATTGTCAGCCAAAAGTTCCCCTGTCAACGAATTCTCCTGCAAAGCCCATACCGATATGATATTGCATCTGATAGAAGAATGAAAGTGCAGATTGACAGAAGAAGATGCAGATGCAAAGCTTTGATTGTAATAGCTAGGTCACACTCCTGGTTGTGGCAGGTTGTTCTAAGTATAAATACTCAGTTTTGATATTTTGTTATGGTTGATGGTTGAGCTATGCTCTCGTATTGTAGAGTTTTAATGAAGTCTATGATCTTCTGGTTATGTGTTGTAATTTAATACTTCTTGTTTAATGACATTCAACCTTCTTTTCCATCCCTTTTTCCTCTGATACTGAAAGGATCGGGCATGGATGATCCAGTCGAGTGGTTGTAACCATATTGTGATGTATGTTTGATTGCAGTATTGTTATAACATTTTTCAGTTTCTAGATGTTTCGGATCCAACAGGATCTTGTATTTGAAGCTTTTCCTCCTTGGGCTATTGGAAGACCTGATGTCCATAGAAAACCTTGACATTTTCTCCTCAAGTTCTTCCTCTTGCTCACCCTTACTACAACTTACTGACTGAAGTTAGATCAAGACCTCATTTTCTTGTGCATAACAACCCAATTTTCTGAGTTAAAGCGATATTATCATGAGTCAACGTCCATTCGACCCCCCCTTAAATTTATTCATTGTGACATACAAACTCTGATGGGTACTGGGCTTACCTCCAATGCCATCTGGAGATGAATTCTAGTGCTAACATTTCTGGCACTGTTGTCGGGGACGAATTGAACATTTCCCCTAGGATTGAATGACAATGAGCTTCTAATTCTGAAGGTGCATTAAACATCATAACTATTCAAGATTGCATTTTCCACCTAGAGACTCCATTAAGGTGACTCCACTGTTTCAACTATGGCTTTCAGAGGTAGACACACGAGGTCTACCTCAGATATGCCTTTAACAACACCTGAAGCTGACCTAGAGAAAATTATTAGAAATGGAAAGGCCCTTCGAGAAGGTACTTCTACAGCTGAACCAGGTATTTCCGATGATTTTCATTATCCTCCTATGGAAACTCCAATTTCTTCTTCTCATTCTCTTGTTATACCTTATGTTGGAGTTTCTCGAAGTTTAAAGTTTGGGAGTGTTCTTGTTGATTTCTCCCCTCCTGGTCTAGGATTAGAGGGAGAAAGTTTTGTCATTCCTGTTTCCCCTGAAGTTTTGTCGTGGTTCAAACCCAGGACCTTAGAATATTTTCCCACTCCGAGCTTCACTACTCCTCCTCCTGTTTCAATTGCTCCTTTTACAGAGAGAGAAACCTATGTCCCCT
Organism: Picea sitchensis; assembly: GCA_010110895.2. Lineage (NCBI taxonomy): Eukaryota > Viridiplantae > Streptophyta > Pinopsida > Pinales > Pinaceae > Picea > Picea sitchensis. The sequence continues at coordinate 3,206 of SNQJ01S0101660.1, forward strand.
CAAGCCCTGTAGTTTTTTCCCCTAATCCTCTGCTATTTCCTTTCCCTCCCGGACTCTCAATTTTAGCCTCCCATGTTCGATATACATCTCCTCTTGGTCCTCCTCTAGTCCACATCCCTATGGTAGGTGCTAATCCCCCTAGGAACATACTAGATGCCATAGTGGCTGCGAGATATTCCCCTATGATCTTACCTCAACCAATGAATTCTCTCCCTGTTGGAGATTACCTAAAATACATGCCCAAATTCACAGGAGAAGAAGAAATAATTGTTGAAGAGCACATTGCTTCCTTCTACAGTTATGCAGACAATCTAAATATTGAAAACGAGGATGTGTGGATGAGATTCGTTGTCTAGAGCCTTGATGGTGAGGCTAGGAAATGGTTTAGGGGATTGAACCCTAAATCCATTGCTGGGACTAATCCTTTAGATGATGTTTTCTTGAGACAATGGGGGGATAAAAAGGACTTCATGTATTATATCACAGATTTTGGTTCCCTAAAGAGAAAGGAGGAAGAATCTATCTCTGACTTCTCCAAAAGATTCAACAAAATGTACAATAAGATCCCTGCTGAGATAAAGCCTACAAAATCCTCTGCCAAAATTACTTATGATAGTGTTTTCGACCCTGATATCTGCCTCATGTTAAGAGAGAGAAGAGATACTTCCTTGGCTCATATGCAATATGCATCCCTGGAAGTAGAGTCCAACATATTGGCAGTTGATAGACTTAGAAATAAAGTTGATCGAGACAGAGGGGGATATTTGAAGCTTCAACCTCTAGTTCCTCTGCGTCCCACCCTCAAGTAGATGAATTGACCAAACTGGTGAAATATATTTTTGCAAATATGGAGAAGATGAAATTCGAAGGGAAGCAAGGTTATAAGAGTTCCCAAAATACTGATAGCAGAGGTAACTTTAGAATACCAAACAATACCCCTCAGATACTTCCAAAAGAGCCTCGAAACAGAGATAGAGATGATCAGAAAATCCAAACCCCTCTCCAAAATAACCTCGTTGTTGGTGAGGAAGGGGAGGAAGAGGATCTTGATCTTGAAATCCATTGTCTTGGGGACACCTCCCCATTTCCCCATTTGACCCAATCTGCATATGAGGAGCCCCTCATGGAAAAACAAATAAACGAGTTGAGCAAAGGTGATAAGACCAACAATAGCCCAAATAAATATAACCCCAGGTCTAAGAAGAAAGAAGGGAGGTTTGACATCCTTGACCAACCTTCCAGAGAAGAGAAGCCTGCTAAAGACGCAACAAACAACAACAAAGAAAAGAAAACAAAAACCCCTCACCAATGGCCAAGGGTCCCATCCTGGAAGTGAGAAATTCTGAAGGCCCCCTCCTATTTTAATTTTGAGCATGAAATTCAAAAGATTAGGATCCTCGTACCCCTTTCAGAGCTAGTCAAACACGAATATTTCAAAAAATTCACCTCTAAGCTGTTGCAGTCTGAACCATCTTGTCATTCCATAGACTCAGTAAACCTCCAAGACGAAAAGCCAACAATCATCTTAGGCCCTATGGTAGAAGATAGAGATGATTCATCCCCTCCCTTATATACATCTTTGAACATACATTACAAGGTGTTGCATAATTGTTTGATGGACTCAGGGGCATATCATAATCTCATGCCCAAAACTGTTATGGAAGAACTTGGAATAGAAATCACAAAATATTATCATGACTTGTATTCTTTTGATTCAAGGAAAGTGCAGTGTCTTGGGGTCATTAAAGATCTGGTTGTGACCTTGTTTAAGCTGCCCATGAAAAGTGTGGTCATGGATATTGTAGTAGCTGATGTTCCCCCCAATTTCAGCATGCTCTTGTCAATATATTGGATAAAAAGACTCAGGGGAACCTTGCAGATGGACCTTGCATATGATACCATTCCTGTGTTCGGGGGGGGGAGCATAGGAGGCTGTACAAAGAAGATCAGTTGGCCTACATTATTAGTGTTGAAGCATACCCCACCAACCATCGTATCTTTTCCCTCAATACTAATTTGGGATCCATCTTATTGCAGCTCACTGATGCCCCTGAACTCCCTCTTGAAATCATAAAGTAGTACCTTACTCTCTGTGAAGATTCTCCCCCAATTACCTCTATTTGGAAAATGTTCTTTGATGGAGCCTCTTCTAGATAAGGTGTTGGTGCTGGAGTGGTATTTTTTTCACATGTTCAAGAAATTATATCTCTATCATACAAGTTAGAATTTGAAACTACCAATAATGTGGCAGAATATGAAGCTCTTGTTTTGGGTTTGAGGGTTGCAAAAGACATGGGAATTGAAGAAATATTAGTGTTTGGAAATGTTGAGTTGGTTGTCCATTAGATTAGAAATATTTATCAGGACAAGCATGCTTGGCTTAGAAATTACAGAAATGAAGTGTGGTATTTAATTGACAGTTTTTTCTTAGCTTTCAACATTTCATTTGTTCCAAGACAAGAGAATGCCATGGCTGATTCTCTCTCTATTTCAACAAGTAATTTCAGAGTCCCTCTGCCACCTAAACTCAGGTATGATGTAGAAGTTAAATATAGACCCTCTAACATGACAATGTCAAGCGTTGGAAATTGTTTGAGGATGATCTTGAGATCAAAAGATTCTTGGAGACTGTTGATGAGTTTTCTGCATTACACAATGATCAAGATCCTGATTGTGAAATAAATCCTCATGCTGATGTTTTTCTGAACAAAATTTCTAATCATCGTATTTTCAAGTTGCCCGACAATCATATCCCAAAGGGACTAGCTCCTTTGGAAACACTGTTTGACAGAAATGATGTGGTAGTAAAGGGTAAAGTTTCAAGTGGGTATGCTGATGTAGCTGAGTGTAATATTGGTACAGAGGAGGATTCGAAATTTGTCAAGTTGTCAAGTAGCCTGTCAAGGGAGCAAAGGGTCGAGTATGAAGAGTTATTAAGAGAATTCGCTGATGTGTTTGCCTGGACCTATGAAGACCTCAGAACATATGACACAAGTGTCATTGAGCATAAGATCCCATTGAAAGAGGAGGCCAAGCCATTTAGGCAGAAATTAAGACAAATAAATCCTATGTTGATGCCTATTATGGAAAGGGAAGTAAAGAAGCTACTGGATGCCCAAATCATTGTCCCTTTGAAATATTCTGAATGGGTAGCCAACATGGTCCCATTAAGNCAGACGATGACAGGTGCATCCAGGATTTCCATGATTGATGGATTTTCTGGATACAATCATATCTGTGTCCTACCTGAAGATAGAGAAAAGAAAACCTTCACCACTCCCTGGGGCACATTCATGTATGCAAAAATGCCCTTTGGATTAATGAATGTAGGAACAACCTTTCAGTGAGCTATGGACATCACCTTCATTGGAGAAAGGGATAAATCTGTAGTCATCTATGTGGATGATATTAACGTCTTCTCTAGATATGATAAAGAGCATTGTTATCATCTAAGAAGGGTCTTCTTAAAATGCAGAAGGTTCGATCTCTCCCTAAATCCAAAGAAATCTTTATTTGCCTTGTGAGAGGGAAAATTGTTAGGGCACATAGTATCAATTGAGGGAGTCAAAATTGATTCAAGCATAGTGGAATATATTCAAACCTTGCCACTTCCTCGTTCCAAGAAGGAAGTCCAGTATTTCTTGGGAAAAATTAATTTTCTAAGAAGGTTTGTTTCAAACTTTGTTGAATTGGTGAAGCATATGATAGCCATGCTCAGGAAGGGAAATGAAATGAAATGGATTGCTTAGTCTAGAAACTCTTTCGACCAAATCAAGAAGGCATTGAATGAGGCGCTTGTGCTTATCAGTCCTGATTACTCGTGAGATATTCTAATTTTTTCCTTTTCTTCTTTTGATACAGTAGAAGTTGTTTTATTGCAAAAGAAAGCTGAAGGGTTGGAGAAACCTATTTCCTTTTTCAGCAAAGTACTGAAGGACATAGAGATCAGATATGACATCATGGAAAAGCAGGCCTATGCTTTGGTTAAATCCCTCAAGGCTTTTAGAGTCTATATTTTTCATTCAAAGGTTATTGCATATGTTCCTTCAACATCTGTGAAGGATATTCTTATTTAGCCTGACATAGATGGGAAAAGGAGAAAGTAGATTGCCAAAATCCTTGAATTTGATCTGGAGATAAAGCACACCAAACTAGTTAAAGGCCAAGGTTTAGCCAAATTACTGGCTGAGTCTAACTGCAAACCTTTGGGTGTTAACTTCATCAACACTTGTTCATAAAATAAGCAAGCCGAGTTCGCTGATAAAATTTCTCAGGGTGGCCCTCCATTGGAAGAATGTGCTTGGTACAAAGACATTATATATTTTCTGCAAGAGTTGCAACCTCCAGATGGTATGGAAAAAAGCAAGGCAAGAGCTCTTAAGCTCAAAGAAATTAAATATTTCCTTATTCATCAGGTCTTGTATTGGAAAGATCCCCTAGGAGTGATTTTGAGATGTTTAGACCCACAAGAGGCCCACAGGGTTATGTTTGATTTTCATGATAGCCTATGTGGAGGACATCACTTCTGGAGGACCACAGCCTATAAAATTCTCAAGGATGGATATTTTTGGCCTAGTCTATTAATTGATGTCTGTGTGAAAATCAGGACTTGTGTTAAATGTCAAAAATGCACTGGGAAGCAGTAGCTCAAGTCTTTTTCATTGAAGCCTATGGTAGCTTTAGGACCCTTTCAGCAGTGGGGTCTGGATTTTATTTGGGAAATTCATCCTGCTTCAAGTGGTCAACATAGATGGATCTTGAATTCCACTGATTATTTATTTTCACAAGGTAATCATTTGTTTTCTAGGGGATATTATAGCAAGGTTTGGTTGTCTGAAAAAGATTGTCACTAATAATGTTGCATCCTTCAAGGCTGAGCCATTAATCTAGTTTTGTGAGTAGTTTGGAATTTCATTGATTCATTCAACTCCTTACTACCCCCAAGGGAATGGACTAGCAGAGTCCTCTAACAAAATCATGATAAAGATCATCAAAAGACTGCTAGAGGACAACAAGAAAGCATGGGATTCAAAGCTCAAATTTGTTCTATGGGATGACTGAGTGACAATAAAGAGGTCCTTGGGTGTCTCTCCTTTCCATATCGTGTATGGGGTTGAGGCCATTTTTCCTTCTCAGCTCGCCTTGCCAGTGGTAAAATTCTTCCAAGACTACCAATGGGAGCCTGATGATATGATCATAAGAATACAACAACTGGTAGAAGTGCAGCAGACTAGAGAGCTGATACTGGACAAAGCACATGAACATCAATAGAAGATCAAGCAAGCTTTTGACAGAAAGATAAGAAAAGAGGATTTCCATCTCGGAGATCTAGTAATCAAATGGGATGCACTCAAACATGACAAGGGAAAGCATGGTAATTTTGAATCCCTATGGATTGGCCCCTTCAAAATCTCTGAAGTATTTCCAAATAATACTTATAGGTTGCAGAATTTGGAAGGGTCTGAAGTTTTTGGTGGCCCTGTAAATGGGCACTTTTTGAAGAAATGTTTTGTTTAGGCCATGGCTAGCATTCCACCACTGTAAATACCTCGTAGTTTTCCCATCCCACAACCAGTCGTCCGAATCCTTGAGCATGCAGCTTGGAACCATAAGCACAAAGAACAACATCTAGAGCGGTATGATATGGATTTGAATCAAGATAGCGAGCAAGTTCAGTTTTTAGCGGAGAATTTTTCATTCGAAGTCCAGATTTGTGGCCCGCAGGCGAGCGGGATTATAAAGTTGCTCGAATTTTAGTGCGAGGGTAAAGGTCCAAACTCCTGAAACCCAAAATCAGCGTGGGCCGTCCGATTCAGCAGGACGCATGGCATCATATCTGAACCGCGAAGAAAATCATTTCGGGAAAAATGAAGTGGGGAATGTGCATTTTTCCCGGGTCCCGAAATGATGACATTTATCCGGGCTGTCCAATTCAAAGGGATGCATGGCACCTGATCCAAGAAGTCACTACTTCGCGACTCTGAGACTTTAGGATGGAGCACGACGCAAGATCGTGAAATGCAAAATCGCGAAGCACCCAGGAGTTTGGTCCATGGTCACAACCCGAGGTCACATAGTAGATGGGCCCAAGGAAAAGGCGCTAGCACCCAACAAGAGGCTGATGACCAGGGTTTCCAGGAAGCAATTGTGGCTATCAAATTCAAATCAGGCTTGACTGTCGATCTAAATGGGGCCTTTTCGGTATCTGGTGATTGTAGCCATGTGATGTGAAAACCACCGAAACACGAAATCGTGAAGTGCTCAGAAGTTGGGTCCACGGTCACAGCCTAAGGTTGCATGGAGTGATGGAAAGGAGCTGCGCCAAAGGCTTAAAGCACCCGCGATGGTCACATAAAAGGATCTACATGGCCTATAGGCACAATGATTGACTCAAAGAAATCATGTGGATCACCTGGAATATTCAGGGGTGTCAGGCTTCATCCCAATCCTGATGAAGGTAGTTAATGAAAATGGGGGAGGTGGTTGAAACCTCGTCTCACCCCATAAATGCAAATCATGGAAGGACTCGCCTTGGATGCAGACTGTCATCCCAAGTTTTCCCTATCAACGAATTCTCCTGCAAAGCCCATATTGATCTGAGATCGTGTCTGACAAAAGAATGCAAGTGCAGATTGAAAGAAGAAGATGCAGACACAAAGCTTTGATTGTAATAGCCAAGTCACACTCCTGGTGGTGGTAGGTTTTTTTGATTATAGATACTCGGTTTTGATATTTTGTTATGGTCTATGGTTGAACTACGCTCTCTTATTGTAGAGTTTTAATGAAGCCTATGATCTTCTGGTTATGTGTTGTAATTTGAGACTTCTTGTTTAATGAAAGCCAACCTTTTTTTCCATCTCTTCTTCCTCTGATACTGAAAGGATCGGGCATAGATGATCCAGTAGAGTGGTTGTAACCATATTGTGATGTATCTTTGATTGCAGTATTGTTATAGCATTTTGAGTTTCTAGAAGTTTCAGATCCAAGAGGATCTTGTATTTGAAGCTTTTCCTCCTTAGATTGTTGGAAGACCTGATGTTCATAGCAGACCTTGACATTTTCTCCTCAAGTTCTTCCTCCTGCTCACCCTTACTACAACTTACTGACTGAAGTTAGATCAAGACCTCATCTTCCTGTGCATAATAGCCCGATTTTTTGAGTTAAAGCGATATTATCCTGAGTTAGCGTCCATTCGACTCCCCCCTTAAATTTATTCATTCTGACATACAAACTCTGATGGGTACTAGGATTAGCTTCAACCCAATCTGGAGGTCACTTCTAGTGCTAACAGGAAGAACCTCTCCTTTCAAGGTACATATTAATTTTGATATTCCTATATTTGAAGGTCAGATAGATGCAGATTCCCTAGACAAATGGTTAAATCTGATAGAAGATTATTTATTTGTTCACAATTTTTCCGACAGGTAAAAGATATCCTTCACAGTCCTTAAAGCTCTCCCCCATGTCAAACATTGGTGGGAAACTTACTGTGAGCAAATATCCACAAAGGAGTCTAGAATATATGGGGCTGATCCCACTTGGGATTTTTTTGTGGATGCGGTCAAGGAACAATATTACCGTGTTGGAAACTATGAATACCAATACATGAGATGGACCACACTGCATCAATAGAGGGGCCAAGAAGTGTTGGAGTTCACTAATGCATTCCATACCTTGCGCACCAAGCTAGGTATCAAAGACTCTGAGCAAAATTTGGTTATGAAATACCATGGGGCTCTACATAGATACATCCAAACTGAAATGGATTTTATGGACATCTCATCATTAGTTTTTGCTTATTGATATGATGTTAGAATTGGATAGAAATTTAAGCACTAGAAAAAGCAGGAGTTCGGGTCTACAAATACACAACAAGCAAATTATGGTAAAGATGGCCCTAACAACCAACTTTCAAAAAAGTAGTCCAAGCCACATGAAAAGAAGGGTAACAAGAAGATGAAGAAGGACACTGGAAAATGGTGTGATTTCCACAAAATCCCCTAGAACAACATCGATAAATGTCACTCAAAATAGTCATTGGTGGCCAAGATCAAAGAGAAATATCCGAAACCGGATTCTGAATATCATTCAGAAAACAATGGTAGAATACAGATCATGGATGCAGACCCCACTCCTATTGTTGTGAACTCAACAATTCAACCAGAAGAACTGATAGATCCATAAGAGGGGGAGTGCCTCTTTCATTCACAAATGGGGGTGAAGGGGACCTCGTTGCATTTCATTGTTGATAGCGGAAGCCAGAAGAACCTCATCTCAGTAGAGGTCATCAAACAATTGGGATTGTCGACAACACCACACCCACAACCATATAACATTGGGTGGCTTCGCTAGAGACGAGACCTCTGTGCCAGATAGCAGTGTCGATTTTCATATGGCATCCATCTCTTCAAGAATAAGGTATTATGTGATGTTGCCCCACTGGATATCCGTGATATTTTTTTTCACATATATGTGGAAGCGTCATGTTATTTATGAGTCTTGACCTCGTAGTGTCATTGTTACTCTGGGGGGTCATCTCTATAGGATACCAGAGGTAGTTACAACTACTATCCCACCTAAACAATGTCGCAAGGTATTATCTCATACTAAAAATTTGAACTTCTTCACAATCTATTCAAAAGGTGAACAACAGAGCACCGCAACCACTGCAGCCTCAGTCCAAGCACCTTCTGTCCAGCAGAAGAAGGTCGACAAGATTGAAGAAAAAATCAAGGATTCCTTCTATACACATTCATATCAAGTATCCAGATTGGTTAAAAAGGTCCAACCCTTCCATCGAGAGGTTCGTGACAACCTTCAACAAGCTAAGAAACACAACTTTTCCAGCAAGGCAAGCAACTCATCAAGATGCAGATTCAACAAACGCTTTTCCCTCTCCCTCGATCTCTATATGAAATGGATACCATTGATTCATAAGAAGGTATGATTGATCTAGGTGGATATTGGTGGCCACCCACCTATTCCAACTGGCTCAAAACATTCTTCTAGAAATTTACTATTTTTAGCAGGTTTTCAGTTCCTAAACTTTTGGGGGCATTTTGAGGGCCTAAATGAATTTTTTTCTTTATCTAGAACCCTAATGAGAGCCAGTGTCTCTCATTTATCCCCCAAAATGAATATCCTCGATGATACCTTTCCAATGAGCTATCGTGTGCCCAAAATGGAGATCGTATGCCAAAGTTACACCCCCAGAAAGTTGATACAACAATTTATCCAAAATGGGGTCCACAAAATTGTTGGCCTTTCATCTTTTAGGGTTAGGGTTTTGGATTTTCTTTATGTTAAAAAAGGTCTTTGGAGCCTCATTGTAACATCCATCTTCTGGCGAATGTGAGTAGCTGTCATTTGTAGAGTGACTTCAAATTTGTCTTTGTAAGTCCATTTTGTATTGTAATTTGACATTTAAGGAAGTCTCCATTATTTGAAGGGAACTCACAGATGTAGTGAACTATGTCATCAATATTGTATTTTGAGTTCTTTTATTTTTTGTTGTGTTATCTCATTTTCTTCAAGTTAATCATCATTTTATGAGATTTTGGATAATAAGTACATCATCATTTTTCTAAAAATCACCTCAATATGATCAAGAATTATTCTAAATCGAGTTAGATGCTAAAATGGTTTTTAAAGATTAAGATTGGTTTCTAAGGATTTTTCGGATCAAGTGGTATCAGAGCTAGTTTTTATGTGTATTTGCAAGTTTATGTGATGACATTAAATACTCAAGTTGGTGAAGGTGTTTGAAGTCTGAGGAATTTTCAAAGACAAGAAGTTGTGAGACTCCTTCAAGTACTAAGGGAAGGATGATTCCATGAAGAAAACCACCTATTAGAAAACATTTCATTGTAAATATGTATATTTGTAAATTGCAAGTTAATATGCATATGTAAATTCGTTTTAAAGTCTATTACTAATGTTGTATTAGAAGGATTGTTAACCACTCATTAGAGAATTTTAAGAGTGAGAGGAGTCTGTTGTAAGATTTATATATAGTGACCTTTATAAATTTCAAGAGTGAGAGGAGTCTTGTAAGATTTCTATATATCCACCTTATCAATTTTCAAGAGTGAGAGGGATCTTGTAGAAATTTCTAATCCTTTTGAAAACAATGAAGATAATTGTATTTGTCTTATTATCAACTAAATAACTACATATGGATCGAATTGTCTACGTTAACATTCTTATTCTGAAGTACCGAAGGAAAAGGAGCATAAGGGTGTAGGCAATTGGAACATGTAGATCAAGAGCGGGAAGAGCATCGAAGTTATGTAAATCTTCCTAGAGCTGGTAAAGGGAAAAAAATATTCTTTGTAAAGATAAGAGGTATATACTTGTAAAGGTGTATGCTATAAGCATCTTCAGGATGTTATGTCATGTTCATGTAGATGTATATCTTGAGTAGAAGTAGGTGAAACAATACAATGAATACAGATAATATGTTGTGAGTTTCTTTCAGGGAAGGAGAGAGGAAATGAACAAGGAATTCATTCAAAGACTACTACAGATACATCAACAGTACATGAACAGTGAGTCCAAATGGGAAAGGCATAAATCAATATTCGACTTGGTTTCATGATGGCCGAGATAGAATATCTTCAACATAGAAGGATATGGGAGTGAATTATGAGTACATGATTCAGATTTGGATATTATAGAGATTCAGTGAGCAGGATTTTGTTATGAAGGAATCTATGAGCTAGAACCAGAGCTATATTTAATTAACACTAGTTTCCAAAGAGCCAGAGTCAAAGCCATATTCTAGAGAAGAAAACATAAGTGCATTGATCTAGTATCCAATATCCAATATCTAATATGAATACTTAGTCCTAGAATATTCAGCAAGGTGGAAGATTGAAGAAGCTTCATCATCACTAAGTTACTGAATAAGAGCATTTCAGTAAGGTGGAAGAGTTAGTAAGAGTTATCATCACTAATTTGTTGAAATATTAATACTTTTGAAGGACCAAAAGTTCTTTAGTGGGAAGGTGTGATCTAAGAGCATCTGGATCGCTCACAGAAGGTCCAAGAGGATCTGAAATGCTCACAAAGGTCCAGGAGGATCCATAAATGCTCAAAATCATACTATCTCAAATGTTCTCTAAAAGGGAATAATTTCGTAGAGCTCGACAATATCTTTCCATTGGTGCAAACATCAGCTCAAATGGAGTTCGTATGCAAAAGTTATGGCTGGTCAAAGTTCAATTCAAACAAGGGAAAAAGTCAAAGTCAAAGGTGACATGTGTCACCACTGCAACGATGACACATGTCCTGACTATACAACTAGTAGGATGAAATCATGTTGAGGTCAACAGGGTCATGTGGCAGCACGACAACGTGCCATGTGTCACCCAGAATTAGACTTTTCAGGGGTCGATTTGGACCAATAAAAAATGGCACGTGCCATCTGTATGGATGACGTGGTAGGAAATAGGTGGAACAATAATAGACCGACACATGGTAGTCTGTATGCACATGTGGAAGGTACGACAACATCATAGTTAGCGCTAATATGGAAGGGGTTGTACAATCAACCGGTGATAGGTTGCCATGTGGACCAATCAAATGGCGCCATGTGGCACCTTTGAGAAGCCCAAGTAGGGATGGGTATCAAAATTGTTGGGGCTAGGTGGATTCGAACCTCTAACCTACTTGTATTCCCAAAAAACTTAACATACCTTCGTTAACCATAATGACCAACGACAACATCGAATATTCTTATGGGAATAAATATATTTATTATGATGTAAGTATAATGATCCAGAGAAATAAAGTTCGTGGGGCTTGACCCCTAGACCTCCCACCATAACCAACAACTTAACATATAAAGTGCCTACCAATGTGCTATCCATGGTGCTTGTTACAAAAAATCCACGAATATTATTAAGTATTGATGTTGACGTTAGCGGGAGGTATGGGGTACGGTTGGGGGCCCGTGCCCTATTTATGTTAGGCACACATCCCGAGACATACAAAGATCTCGAGGTGTGCATGGATCCTTGGAGAGAGGTATAGTATAGATGAATCGTTTTGCGCTCCAAAGAGAAAGCCATGTTTTTTGGTGTTTCATAGATTTGTGTGCCATGAGGTACTTTGTCCAAACATAGGAATGTTTATACTCATTTTTGTCATTTTCTCGAGAGGAGTACGATGGTGGTGTTATTTTTGTGCTAAGACATTGTTTATGAAATTCTTGGTTCACATTTCCATCAATAAGCACCATAGCGCATTTTTGGCATGTAAAGAAGGTAAAATTGAGCTAGTTTAGAATATGGTAGACTTTATACTCATTTTTCTCAGAATTTCACATGGAATTCAATGGTAAACTCTATTTCTGAGTTTGAGCATAGTATTTGTAGAGTGACTTCAAATTTGGCTTTGTAAGTCCATTTTGTATTGTAATTTGACATTTAAAGCAACCTCAATGTTTGAAAGGAACTCAGAGATGTAGTGAACTCTATCATCAATATTGTATTTTGAGTTCTTTTATTTTTTGTTGTGTTATCTCATTATTCTTCAAGTTAACCATCATTTTATGAGATTTTGGATAATAAGCACATCATCATTTTTCTACAAATCACCTCAATACGATCAAGAATTATTCTGAAT
>SNQJ01S0101660.1:15842-40806 GCA_010110895.2 Picea sitchensis
TAATTATAGTTCAATTCCAACTATACCAAAACATGATTTGTACAATGAATCAACACAACGACAACACAAGGGTTATAATTAACATATCATTGGACTCAAAACAAAGTAACTCTAATATTAATATAAGAAAGTTACCATTTGAAATGAGTGCTGGAACAATGTATTTTTATTGGCACACTCGAATTATAGAACAATTTTGTGATTATCAAAGTGTTTGTGTACAATCGTTTAACCCTTAGTAAGCTCAATACAGGAAAATAAATTACTTGTAACAAAAACCAATACAGAATACTAAAATAAATGAAACTATAATTCCAAATAAAAAATGAAACCAAATCTATCTCAACAAAAAAATTACTTTCAAATTTATACTAACAATAAAAAACAATGAAATCCAAACTTGGCGGGCCCTTCCTAGTCGATAGATCATTGCACTACGAATCTATAGGATGAAGGTGAATTTAAACCACAAAATAAATCAGATCACCATCCTTTGTATCAATCAACAATGAAGTTCAATACATAGAAATGTTGATTGGATCTACAAGCTTCTAACTGTTCGAATATGAAGTTTTGATCTCTAATGATCTAAATTCCTAATCTACCGCTAAACATACTTACATTGCATTGCTCAAGCTAATGTTTAAATACACTATTGTTTCCAAATATGCACAGGTTGACCTTGAACAGATCCTTTTTTTTCATAATAATAATAATAATAATAATAATAATAATAGTAGTAATAATAATAATCTAATTTTAAGGTCACGACCAAGATAGACACCAAATTGGTGTATGAGACCCCCTTGTTTGTGGGGCAAGGGACCCCCCTCCGTGAAATGATTTTACTGCTAAATTATATAGATATATACATGCCCTACTCCAATCTGTATTTGAACTTGTGACCTCTTAGGAGGAAACACATGTTCTTAACCATTAGGCCCACTCATGCATTGAATACATCAATCACAATAGTGAGATCGTAACAATGGAGACAAAGTGGGTACAAAGACAGGTGAGAAATCATTTAGAGGATATTATCATCACATTAAAATACATGAGAATATGTTCAGACCTTGACCATAAACAGATTCATTTGATGGAATGCTAGAGATCTCATCCCCTGCCTCAATTTGACATGTGATATGAAAAATGGTGTAACAGGTAATCTAGACAAACCCATATTAGAAAATCAAGTGTATATTCCAAACCACAACATATATATACAAAACCCATATCTTTGATTTTCAATATTCGCTTCCATTTCCTCAAAATTCATGTCTAAAGTTGATTGTGTGACACTGCTGCTAAGTTTGGGCTGAAATATTGATTGTGAGATAGAGACTTGGAGAATCGACCTAGGATTTATTTGAATAGAATGAAAGCATGTCGACACTACTGCAGAGAAAACCTAGGTCACAATTTTCCTTCTAAAATTCTGAAAGTACCACGAACTACAACATGGGTTACTAGACCACTATAATGGTTACAAGACCTGAGTTGAATAAACTATTATTAGCAATAAAAAATTCTTTTAATTATTCTAATCCATTAAAAACTATGGGAAAACAAAAATAAACCAAGAATATTACTTCATGAGCCTTTGAATGACCTTGATGAAAAAAAGGATGATGATTATGGTGAAACGAGTGGTTTTGATGGGTCAAAAGAGGTTTACTAGCAGTGGAAATGGCGTCAAATTAGAGTCCCAACATCTCCCCCACACTTGATATTTTGTGTGTAGTCACACAAACAAGATATAGATATGGATATAGTCGATGTTTTGGTACTATAATTTGTTAGACTCCGAGCAAAAATTTGGTCAACACCTTTCCTCTCTTCTTTTTCCTTAAGTTCCTTCCTAATAGTCCTACCACGTATGGCCAACATCTAACTTTGCATATACCACTTCATTGTACAATCAAATAGAATTTTATTCCTCTTTGTCAATTGGGTCATGTCCTCTTTGTAGCTGGTCATTGTTTCCTTTCCACATAACCATTTCTAGCCCATAAAAAATCAAGTGTTAAATGACAAGAAACAATCTTATTCACAATTGGTGCTTGAATGTTGTAGTTTACAGTTTCTAGCTTCAAGTCCTGGAGTCCTTCCACGCTCATTGTAATTATAACTGGATGTTTTATAGTATTTGACTATGAGAACATTTCTCACCACTTTTAGAACTAACATACGCCCAACTTAGAATTCCATGTTCCATCATCCTTTTTCTCTTCGAATGGAGAATATTGAAGACAACTGTGACATTGGAACCTCAACACCAATCTTACAACTTGATACCAATTTGAATGTCATCTCAACAATGGATCATTTCCTTCTCCTTTAGAAAAATCATTTTCCATTCTGGCACCACTAGCTTGGGGTGATGACTTCGATAGCATAGCCAATGGAACTCTAGAAATATCACTCAATCCATTTTTTAATTCATCTCTTGGTCCACCATCTAGTCCTATAATACCAAAACAAAACAGAATGGATTCATTATAATTCATTCCATTACCTAGTGGGACACCAACAAATTTTGTCGTCACATTCAGACTATGGCATTTTGCATTCTATACTTTGTGGACTAAGTTAATGTCTAAGAAAGGTACATGGTGGGAAAAACATTTTGATGTGAATGCTCGTTAATTTATTTCTATGACCATCAATCCACAACACTACACACATATCAGAAATATTATTTAACACCACTTACTTGGATCTAGATACTCCTATGAAGTTTCCAATTCAGTCTCAATACAATCAACTTGAATACTTTTCCAACATAATACAGATTATATTACCATTTCCCCACTTATAATTCTATTAGTCACTTTGATGTTGAGTCCACTACCCAAAAATTAAACCAAGGGTAAAACATCACCAAGATTTACCACAATGCCATAATCCACAAAAGAGGTAATTCTTAAGCATGAGTCCTCTGTCAAGAGAAACACATACATTGGCATTGAATGATTATCTTTCCTTTCGCCTATAGAAGTGGATTGCAGGTATCTTGTGTATTCACCTTTTCAAAGATTCCATCATTAACCCTTGTAACATTTCGCCATTTGAAAACAAAGCCACTAACAACTTAATGCGTGCTCTCTCTTCATCTCTTGCATGGCAGTGGTCTTGAGTTAATTCCTTCACACATAGTAATGATTGAGAGTAGTTGAAAATTTATGTATTCTTGTATCATTTATTGCTTGTTCTCCCTCCCACTAGTGCCTCTAATTGTTCTGGTAAATTAAAACTTTTCGAGCATAAATAGAATTGGAATTTCTAATATTCGAATACAAGACATACTCATCATCTTTGAGAACAATATTTGTTGTTGATATATATTGTAGATCACATCTGAGAGCTTCATTTTAAATGAAATATCAATATCAAAATATTGCTCTTAGTAATGCTTCTTTTAATATCATGTTATAGATTGAATATTTAAAATTTCTAATGAGGCCCACTGTGACCTTCAAATCTCAATAGTCTTCATGAATCCATCCTTCAAGGATACTTTGAAGGGAAATTGGTCTTTTCCTTCCCACAAAATTTCAAGCATTGTAGGCCAAGATATTCTTCTCCTCTAACATAATTTTCAGAATAAATGCATCATCAAAACATACTTATATCCATTCAATAACGAACTTATTTTCACATGATCCCAAGTGCGTGAGGATATGTCCATGCACTCTTCTTTGAACAATTTCCAGTGCCAGTGGGTAGAGAAAGGATTCAAGAGTTTGGAGATATAGTATGGATGAATCCTAATAGTGATAAGAAATAAGTTGAATCAAATGTAACAAGACATAAGTATGGATATAAGTCATTCAATGAAATTATTAGGAATGAATGAAGCTGATCCAGGTGGATATCGGTGGCCACCCACCTTTTCCAACTGGCTCAAAATAGTTTTGTGGAATTTTTGGTAATTTACTATTTTTAGCATTTTTTAACTTCCGAGTCCATTTTGAGGCCCTAAAACCGGAAAATGGTGTGATTTCCACAAAATACCCTGACACAACACCGATTAATGTCGCTCAAAACAATCATTGGTGGCCGATATCAAATACAAGGAGCCGAACCTTGATTCAGAATCTGATTTTGAAAATACTGGTAAAAGACAAATCATCAACGCAGACCCCACTGCTATTGTCATGACCGCAACAATTCAACCAGAAGAACCAATAGATCCAGAAGAGGGGGAGCACCTTTTTCATTCATATATGTGGGTGAAGGGGACTCCACTGCATTTTATTGTTGATAGCGGAAGCCAGAAGAACCTGATCTCAACATAGGTCGTCAAATAATTGGGATTGTCGACATCACCACACCCACAACCATACAACATCAGGTGGCTTCGCCAAGGATGAGATATTCATGTCAGCTAGTAGTGATGATTGTCATACGACATCCAACCCTTCAAGGATGAGGTATTATGTGATGTTTCCCCACTGGATGTCTGTGATGTTCTCTTGAGCCAGCCATATATGTGGAGACACCATGCTGTTTATGAGTATCGACCCCGCAGTGTCATTGTTTCTATAGGGGGTGATCTATACAAAATAAGAGAGGTAGTTCCAACTATTGTTCCACCTAAACAATTCCAAAAGGTAGTATCTCATACTGCAAAATTCAGCTTCTTCACAATCTTTTCAAAAGGGGAACAAATTGACACTGCAGCCCACACCTGCAACCATACAACATCGGGTGGCTTCACCAAGGACGAGATATTCATGTTAGCCAATAGTGATGATTGTCATACGACATCCAACCCTTCAAGGATGAGGTATTATGTGATGTTTCCCCACTGGATGTCTGTGATGTTCTCTTGAGCCAACCATATATGTGGAGATGCCATGCTATTTATGAGTCTCGACCCTGCAATGTCATTGTTTTTCTAGGAGGTGATCTATACAAAATAAGAGAGGTAGTTCTGACTATTTTTCCACCTAAACAGTTCCAAAAGGTAGTATCTCATACTGCAAAATTCAACTTCTTCACAATCTTTTCAAAAGGGGAACAAATTGACACTGCAACCCTTACAACCTCGCCCTAAGCACCCTCTATCCAACAGAAGCAGGTCGAAAAGGTTGAAGACAAGTGCAAAGATTCCTTTTGCACACAGTCCTCTCATGTAGCTCAACTTGTTGAACAGCCTTAGCCTCAACAAGTTCATCACAAACTTCCACAAACCGAGTAGTGTGACGTCTCCAACAAGGCAATCAACTCACCAAGATTTAGAATTGTCAAACATTTTTCCTTCTCCCCTAAGCACTCAACACAATGGAGACCATTGATTCCCAAGGAGGGAGGATTGGTCCAGGTGGATATCAGTGGCCACCCACCTTTTCCAACTGGCTCAAAACAGTTTTCTGGCAATTTTGGTAATTTACTATTTTTAGCAGTTTTTAACTTTCGAGGCCATTTTGAGGCCCTAAACGACGTTTTTGGGAAAACAACGAGAAATATATAAGTTCCTTAGATATTTCCTCCAAAACAAATTCCTCGACGATACCTTTCCAATGGGCTATCATGCGCCTAAAATGTATATTGTATGCAAAAGTTACGACCCCAGGAAGTTGATGTACTAACTTACCCAAATGGGGCCCACATGACTTTTGGCGCTTCATCTCCTAGGATTAGGTTTTTGGATGTCTAGGTTTTTTGGAATTCCTGTTTATTTTAAAAATGCCTTCAGAGCCTCATTGTAATCATCTTCTTGCGAATGCGAGTAGTCGTCACATCTCTTCTCATAGATAAGCTGCCACCATTCTAGCGAGTCTTTCACTTTGTATTTTTACAGTCACTGTACATTTATTCCATTAATAGAAATAATGTATTACTGTATGTCTGTGTTTATGGTTTCATCTATGATACATTTCTATTATATTATTGGATATCCGCAATATCTCTGTGCATTTCTTTATTATATCTCTGCTCTCATTTCGTGCCGAAATTAATCCCGATCAGAAGAACAATCATGGGTGGTAGAGTAATCATGAAATATAATGATTTATGAAATGAGGGAAATGGATAAGGGTAACACATGTAGGTATGTGATATGGGTAGTTTGTAGGATGGTTAAGTGGGATATGGATAGTGGATAGGTTTATTAAATGGGATTTATAGGATACAGGGAATATAATGTATGTTATATGAGCTCATAAGTAAATAAAAATTAATTTTCCCATGTTTTTTTAAAACCAAAATAATCAAAATTGGTTTCATTGCCTTAAGTTTACCTCATTATGTATGCTTGAATGAAGGGGAAGGGAAACTTGAGGTTGTCGTTGCATTGATCTGAGCTTATGAGACCAATGAATGCTTGTTGTTAAACCATGGATTGGAAAATGTTGATGTAAAAGTGATGACAAAAT
The DNA here is from genome assembly GCA_010110895.2 of Picea sitchensis. Taxonomy (NCBI): domain Eukaryota; kingdom Viridiplantae; phylum Streptophyta; class Pinopsida; order Pinales; family Pinaceae; genus Picea; species Picea sitchensis. The sequence goes on from SNQJ01S0101660.1 coordinate 22,226, forward strand.
TGATGACATTGTTGGTGTTGAGATTATTTGCACAAGGGAAGATGTTGTAGATGTAGACATGTAGAATGGTGAAGAAAAGAACCCATAGCTTCTTGGGAATCTATAGACCCTTATTTATAGAACTATTAGCCTGTAAATGATGGACAATATTCAATTTGATGGGATAAAGGTCATATTGTAACTGATACATGAGTCCTAGAACTATAGAAGACAGTGGTTACAGAACTGCTTGTAGCTGATGAAATTACAAATATTGAAGTTGTTATTGAAAGTATGAGAAATGAAGATGAAATATATCAAGATTAAGATTTTTTGATAATATAAGATGAATGGAAATATGAAAATTGAATCTCAACTGAACATGTTGAAATGAAAATTCTAAAGGAAATGAACTGCTACAATCCATTGTTGATATCATAAAATCAAATAGTCTTCAATTGCTACCCAAACCTAAGGTACAATTCAAATAATGTGAATAAATGTGTTGATGTCAAACATGAAGAGAATTTGTTGGATTATCGACCATTAAGCTATGTCGTTAACCAACGAGAAGAAACTTACCTTTGATGATAATGATTGATAAAGTACCTCAATGCATCTTGAAAGGTATGAATAGATGTGTTGATGTTGAGTCACCTAAAAGATTCATCAATCAAGAGGCATTGATCAATCCCCATGATTAACAACAAGGAAATCTACCATTAATGTATGCATATTCCAGGGCACAATGAAATCTCTAACCTTATCCCTAGATAATATGTTTATGTTGATGGGCTAGGGTTTTTCAGAAGGAAGGCCTTAAGGAATCCTCCATCAAATGACATGAGCATGGAACACAATGATTTTGAAAGACCATAGTACAATATGACAACAATATTACATGCAGGACTTATTGTGAAATTTTCCTGCCATTTGTCTGGTTTTCAAGAAAAGTTCATGTCCAATTGCGCCAGTAAACTGGTTTTCACTGCTGGAATTATTTTTCTCTTTTCTATTTTATTTATTTATTCTACACTATCCTACTTTCTAGAAAAATAGGATCGGGGAGCAATAAAATAAAACACAGAAGATACACAATACAATAGAGACACATATATACGTGGTTCTCCCATAGTGGGCTATGTCCACTAGAGAAATTTCCAGGTCCTTCCTTTTTATTATCTAGCAAAATGAAGGGATACAACCTACAACACACTCGATGTAACTTCCTCTTCTTTCTCTCATAGTCTCCTCTCTTAGAAAGCAATATTCACGATAATACACATCCACAATACAATTCCCTCATAAGAGAGGGTTTCCTTCTAGGAAAAAAAAAACTAAAAATAACTTCTACCCTCAAATCTGTGACCTTATAATGAACGATTCAGATTGACTATGAAATTACAATATTTTATAAGGAAATTTTTCCCAATATTTCGGTTCGGGGCCCTTCCCCCAAATCCCCTGCCAGGGGGGGGGTGCAAAAATTGTCGGTGCCCCCCTAGACCCCCCTGGTGACATTTGTGGGGGACAAATCCCCCCTGGTTATGGAATGGAATACAAGCATGACTGAAACAAACCTCTAAATCAAGAAGAGAATTAGGCTCCACAACCAAGAATCTCCCACTTGGAGATTGATCACAACAACTCCATTGTTGATGCACCTGTTCGACTATACTCCATATGGGACCTAGAAAATTTATCATCTTCACCCTCATGCTTGAAGGCCAACTGAAAGTGAGAAGGAACTCAATTTCTCCCTGGCTACTCCCTTTGTTAACATGTCTACAGGATTATGGCTAGTATTTATCTTTTCCAACTTCAAATGTTCATATTCCAAGATGAATCGTATGAAATGGTACCTAAGTTGTATATTCTTAGTCTTTGAATGGAAGGATGAGTTCTTTGCAAGATAAATGGCACTCTCACTGTCACAGTACAACTTTCTATTCTCTTGCTTCTTTCCCAATTCCTCCATAAACCTCTGTAACCAAATCATTTCTTTACTAGCCTCTGTAGCAGCAACATACTCTACTATTTTTGTTGAAAGTGAAACAACCTTTTGTAGTTTCTAAATCCAACTTACTGTGGTTCCACCTACAGTAAAAACATATCGCGTGGTGCTCCTCCTACTATCTTTATCAATTTCCATATTTGAATCAACATATCCATGTAGAACATTTTTTGAACCTCCAAAACATAATGCATAAGTAGAAGTGCCTCTCAAATACCTGCGAATCCACTTTAGTACCTCCCATTGTTCTTTACCTATATGGTTCATATACCTTCTCACAACTCCCACTGCATGTGCAATATCTGGTCTTGTGCAAACCATCTCATAAAGGACCCTGGACATGTATTATATATCCTCTTGTGTATTGGGACACATTTCCTTATTTAATTTTAAATGGATGGCCAAAGGTGTACTAATTGGTTTTTCATTCTGCATTCTAAACCTCTACAACACCTTCTCTATGTACTCACCCTGAGACAATGCCAATTTTCAATTTTCCCTATCTCTTATTATTCTCATACCAAAGATTTTCTTTGCAGCACCCAAATACTTCATCACAAATGAATTAGATAATTTCTTCTTCAGAACATTTACATCCTGCATATTAGACCTTGAAACAATCATGTCATCTACATACAATAGGAAGATAATATAACTTCCATTTTCTAGCCTTTTAAAATAAACATAGTGATCATAATGACATTTACTATAGCCTTGTTCTGTCATAAACCTGTCAAACTTCAAATACCACTTCCTTGGAGCTTAGTTTAGGCCATACAAACTCTTCTTCAACCTGCATACCAAATTTTCCTTCCCTTTGACCTCATAGCCTTGTGGTTGCTACATTTAAATATCTTCATCCAAATCCCCATGGAGAAAAGTTGTTGTTACAACTAACTGTTCAAGATGCAAATATTATGCTGCCACAATAGTTAAAATAGTCCTAATTGAAGTCATCTTAACAACAGGAGAAAATATTTCATCAAAATCTATACCTTTCTTTTGTGCAAACCCCTTTGCAAAAAATCTAGCTTTGTACCACTTGTTTCCTCCATCTTCTTCCTTCAAATTGTCAACCCATTTATTCTGCAATGCTCTTTTTCCTATAGGAAATTGAACCAAGTCCCAAGACTAGTTGTTTACCAAGGAATCCATTTACTCTTTCAAGCCTTTCTCCCAGTTCTTTTTAGTGTCTACCTGCATTGCCTCTTCATAACATTTTGGTTCACTAGAATCAATCAACAATAAATAATACGATGAAGGAGAGTATGATTCAGGGGGTCTGCTTAACCTGGTAGATATTCTAGCAACACTTGTAGGAGTTTGAGGTACCTATTGCTCCTGTTGTTGTACATTTTGATTTTCTGGTACCTTTGGAATTTCTCTTTCAGTGATATCATCAAGCACTTTGTATTTTGGTTTTTCTTATTCTTGTTTCTTTCCCTGCAACTAATCTTTGTACATGACCTTGTCATTGAATATAACATCTCTACTCCTAATGATTTTGTGATTTTCATAATCCCATAAGAGATAACCAAAATCATTAATATCGTATCCAATAAAGGTACACTTCTTGGATTTTACCTCAAACATTGTTCTATTTTCTTTATCAACATGGACAAATGCTTCACAACCGAAAGTCTTCAAAAATGAATGTTTTACCTTTTTACCTATCCATTCCTCCTCTGTAATTCCACCATCCAAAGAGCTTGAAGGTCCTTTATTTATTAATTAAATAACATTATCTAAAACAGATGCCTACAAATGTAAGGGAAACCCAACATGCAATATCATACTCCTTGCACGCTCCATGCTTGTCCGGTTCATCCTTTCTAACACGCCATTTTCTTGTGGTGTTCCTGGAACTGTTTTCTCTCCATGAATCCCATGGTATGAATAGTAATCATTAAACTCTTTGCTGCAATATTCACCTCCATTTTTTTATCTGAGACACTTCAACCTTTTTCTTGTCTCATTATCAACCAAAGCTTTCCACTTCTTAAAAGTATCAAAAACATCAGATTTTTGTCGAATGCAATAAAACCAAGTTTTTCTAGTTGCATCATCAATAAATGTAACATAATAACAAGATCCGCCAAGAGATGATACCTGAGCTAGTATTCATACATTTGTATGCACAAGCTCTAACCTTTCACTCTTCTTTTATTTTCTGACTCTGAGAAATCTGACTCTCTTTTCTTTTCCATAAACACAATGCTCACAAAAATCCAAATTAATTTGTTTAAGATCTGTCAACAAATTCCTTTTGTGAAGTCTATGCATCCCCTTCTCACTCATGTGTCCAAGCCTATGATTCCACAGTGTTGTATCCACTCCTATAGAAGCTAAAGAGATATAAGATTCAATATTACCAATACATAAATACAATGTACCTACCTTCTCTCATTTTTCTATCACTAGTGATCCTTTGGTGACCTTCCATGCCTTATCTATAAATATAGATATACAACCTTCACTTTCCAACTTCCCTGTTGAAATTACATTTTTCCTTAGATCTGGTACATGTCTTACATCTTTCAATAACCATTGGTTTCCATTATTTTTATTTATTTGTACCTTACCCATTCCAACAATTTTGCATGATGCATCATCACCCAAATGAACCTGTCCAAAATCACCTTGAAAATAATCTAGAAAATGTTTCCTATGGGGTGTGGCATGAAATGAAGCTCTTGAATCTACTACCCAAGACTCAGAAATATTATCTGCAAAAAGAATCAAAGCATCTTCTAACACATCACCTGTTACATTTTCTTCTTGATTTTTCTCTTTTTGTCCATCGCTTTGTTTTTTTGGAGCTCTGCAGTCTTTCTTTAGATGTCCTTTCTTCCCACAATTCCAACACTCTATCTTTCTCAATCTAGATTTGGATCTACCCTTCCTATAATTCCCGCAGTTCCTTGATCCCCTTCCTCTATTCTTTTGTCTTCCCCTATTCTCCTTGTTTAATGCATTACCTGATGTCGCATATGTGCTTTTCCATCACATTTACTCTCTAAGAATAACACCAACAACATCATCAAATTTTAGAGTGTTTGAACTAGAGACATAGTTACTTACAACCATGACCAAGCCGTTCCATATTTCTGCCAATGAGCACAATATTAGAAGATCCCTGACCTCATCATCAAAGTCCACTTTTACAAAACTTAGTTGATTAGTAACCGTACTAAATTCATTTAAATGATCTACAACAGACCCACCTTCTAACATCTTCATATTAAATAATATCTTCAATAGAAATACCTTATTGGATGTTGAGGGTTTTTCATACAGTTTAGACAATACATCCATCAAATCCTTTGTTGTCTTTTCTTTTTAAATGTTGAAAGCCACCGATGCTTCCAAGCTCAGCCGTATCGGTCCTAGTTCCTTTCTATCAAGAAATTCCCATCCTTCATCCTTCATGGATGTCGGCTTCTTTGCTATTCCACCCAATGGTAGTAATAGATCATTCTGATATAAATAATCTTCCATATGCATCTTCCATAACTGGAGGTTTTGATCATTAAATTTCTCGACCATAAACTTTGCATCTTTCGCCTTTGCTCCTACTCGAAATAGGAACCCTCTTTTCTCGTGAGTTATCTTTTGCTCTCAAACCAGTTGTTAGAAAAACAGGATCGCGGAGCAATAAAATAAATCAAATGCGGAAATAAAGCAAAGAAGATACACAATACAATAAAGACATAGATATATGTGGTTCTCCCAGTGTGGGCTATGTCCATTATAGAAATTGTTGGGTCATTCATTTTTATTATCCAACAAAATGAAGGGATACAACCTAAAACACACCCACTGTAACTTCCTATCCTTTCTCTCATAGTCTCCTCTCTCAGAAAACAATATTCACAATAATGCACATGTACAATACAATTCCCTCATAAGAGACAGTTTCCTTCTAGGGGAAAAATCTCTAAAAATAACTCCATCATATATGTGACCTTATAATGAACGATCTAGATTGACTATGAAATTACAATATTTAACAAGGAAAATTTTCCCAATATTTCACTTCGGGGCACTGTCGTCAAATCCCCCACCCGGGGGGGGCTTAAAAAATTGTCACCACCACCCCTGGACCCCCCTAGCAATAGTTGTGGGGGATAAATCCCCCCACCCATTAGGGAATGGGGTCCAAGCACAACTAAAACAAACCTATGAATCAAGAAGATAATCAGGCTCCACAACCAACACTACTTTACCTGAAAATTAAAGTGTCTCTTCATGTTTAGGAATATTTCCAATGTAACCATGTGTGTAATAGAATTACAATTGCACTCATATTCAAGTTTGAAAAATACACTTTTAGAGATAACAAAAAATGAGGGACCAGTTTCTCTAATGGAGATGGTGCCAAGAAGCGTTGAATAATGGAATGGTGAGGCTTGATGACTATTTGTAACCATGATTCATTGTAATATTTGTCTCCTTGGTTCTCTTCTTTGGTTGTCATTTCATAAATTCCATAGGAATTTTTCCCATCAAACTCTTGAATGCACAAGGGATTTGGATTTATTAACAAATATGCAAGGAACTCTTCGATATTTGGATTTAGTGTTTGTTCTTTATTGGATGTTGTCCCCGATTCTTCGATTTCTTCTTCAAATTGATAAGGATAACTAAAAGAAACTTCTAGATCCTCCTATGATGAGTTATGTTCATGGAAAATTTTCTTTTTTATTTCTTCATGAGGTATAGACTTATCCCTGATGATTATGAACTTTGGACAATAATTTGAGGCAATTCTTGCGATGGAATTTCCTCCTCTCTTCAAAAATGTCTTGAACATTTTTGAATTCTTCTGCTAGTCTCAAGGTTCCTGTCCTGCATAGGGATTAATGTACAGGGTTTTTACAGTATTTTCTGCCAGCAAGTTAGATTTGAAAGAGTCTTTTTATCTAGTGAAGTACTCTACCTATTTCCTTAAATATAACTCTAGATCTATTCATGCAACACTAACATAGATTTATAACTTAGTGAGACAATGTACTCACCAAAATGAATGCTTTTGGATAGAACCTTCTTCAATAATTATGAAGTAAAGGCGCCTTTGTGTCTTACTGTTTACCGTCCCTTTAGATCTAGTATTCTAGTACTTGAAGGAATGAAATCACACAGAACAAAATTTTATTTTAAAGAATGCACAAATTAAGCCATAGAAGTGCTACTCCCTTGTAGCATCTCCCCAACAATGGTGCCAAAATGTTGAGCCAATTAATTAACTTAATTTTTGAGCATTAATCATGAATATGGGGGCGTAATATTAGTGATGCCAACATTGTATGTGCAAGGAATAGTACATGAAAATGACTGTCTAAACTATTCTAATCTATGGAAAAATAACATTATTCACACTTTATTCCAAATGAAACTATTCTATTGAAAATAAAACAAGGTAATTTATGTGTATTGGGTAACAGAATAAAGAAGTTGTGATCCAGATGGATATCGGTGGCCACCCACCTATTCCACCGGATCAAAGAGAAATTTTCCATTCTGGCATTTGTTTACATTTTTTCGAGTCCCAAACTTTCGGGGCCATTTTGAGGCCCTAAACGACATTTTTTTTGGACTTTTGGGAGGCAAGGGGTTGCCAACAACATACCCTAATCTAGGAGAAAGTTTTACTTCTTGGATAGACCTTTCCGAAGAGGTATCAAATGCCCCAAACAAAGATCATATGCAAAAGGTACGACCTCGAGAAGTTGACGATCAACTACCCCCATCGAGGCCTGCAGACCTTTTAGATTTTCATCTTCCAGGGTTCGCGTTTTGTATTTTATTTATTTTAAAAAGGCCTTTAGAGATTCATTGTAAGCATCATCTTCTTACGAATGAGCGCAACAGTCACATCTCTTCTTAGAGATAAGTTTCAACCATTCTAGCGAGTTCATTCACTTTGTATTTTTACAGTTCTGTACATTTCACTCATTAATAGAAAATGTGTATTACTGTATATTTGTGCCTCTTGATATATATATATATATGATATATTATTGTCTCTCTTGCAATATCTCTGTATGTTTCTTTGTTATATTTCCGCTCTCATTTCGTGCTCAAAATAATCTGGATCAAGTTGCTTGTTGGACAAAGGCTTATGGTATTTCACTTAAGCATTCTACCTAAGTGTCAAAAATCAATTCTTCTCCTACCTTCAATGACATTGTCTAATCATAAATGAAATCAAAACATGTAAAAGAATATCATTTTGATTCTAATGAGTTCTGAAGCTACCTATAACCAAAGGAATTTAATTAACAATCTAATACAGAAAGAAAACTATGACAAGGACTGATCCATATACACATATTGCATACAAACTGGTCACACTAACTATAGAATATTCAAGTCATACAATTTTGTGTCATAAAACCAAATCAAGTTCCTTGAACTATTATTCGAGAAGTAACACAATGATTGTCTTTGCAACTTAAACTATGTTTGTGCTATGATCAAATCGAATTAAATCTAATATGTATAATCCATTTTGTAAATCGAGACAATTGCATGTAACAAAAAAATTATGGTTCAAGGTACTCAAACCAAAACTACTACAGGACTGTAATTATAGTTCGATTCCAAACATACCAAAACATGATTTGTAAAATGAATCAGCACAATGACAACACAAGGGTTATAATGATCATACTGTTGGACTAATAACAAAGTAACTCTAATATTAATATAAGCAAGCTACCATTTGAAATGGGTGTTGGAACAAAGTATTGTTATTAGCGCACTCGAATTATAGAATTCAAACAATCTTTTGATTATCAAAGCGTATGTGTACAATTGTTTAACCCTTAGTAAGATCAATACAAGAAAATAAGTTACTTGTAACAAAAACCAATACAGAATAATAAACTAGATGAAACTATAATGCAAAACCAAAAATGAAACCAAATATATATTAACAAACAAATTACTTGCAAACCTATACTAACAATACAAAGCAATGAAACTCAAACTTGGTGGGTCTTCCCCAATCGGTGAATCGTTGTTCTATGAATATACAGGATGAAGGTGAATTTAAACAAAAAATTAACTCAAAACACCATCCTTTGTATCAATCAACAATAAAGTTCAATACATAGTAATGTTAATTGGATCTACAAGCTTCTAGTTGTTCGAATCTAAAGGTGTGATCTCTAATTATCTAAATTCCTAATCTACTGCTAAACCTGCTTACATTTGATTGCCCAATCCAATGTTTAAATACACTATTGTTTCTGAATATGCATACGTTGACCCTAAACAGATCCCTTGTTTTCATGCATTGGATACATATATCACAATAGTGAGATCGTAACAATGGATACAAAGTGGGTACAAAGATGGGTGAGAAATCGTTCAAAGGATATTCTCATGACATAAAAATGCATGAGAATATGTTCAGACCTTGACCATAATTAGATCCATTTGCTAGAATGTTGGAGATCTCATCCCCTACCTCAATTTGACATGTGATTTTAAAAATGACATAACAGGTAATCTGGACAAACCTAGATTAGAAAATTGATAATATCTTCCAAACCGCCTTGAATTTTCAATATACACTTCCATTGCCTCAGAATTCATGCCCAAAGTTGACTGTGTGAAACTACTGCTAATTTTTGGATAAACTATTGAGTGTGAGATGGAGACTTGGAGAATTGACTCGATCGTTTTTTGAATAGCATGATATCTTGTTGACACTACTGTAGAGAAAACCTAGGTCACAATTTTCCTTCTAGAAGTTTGGAATTACCACGAACTAAATGGGAGTTACCAGACCACTATGTTGGTTAAAGTACTTGAGCTCAATAAATCATCATTATCAATAAAACATGATTTTAATTATTCTAATCCATTAAAAACTATGGGAAAACACAAATAAACCAATAATATTACTTCACAAGCCTTTGAATGACCTTGATGAGAAAAAGCATGATGATTATGGTGAAAATAGTAGTTTTGATGGGTCAAAAGATGTTTGATGGCAGTTGAAATGGTGTCAAATTAGAGGCCCAACATCTTTGTACCATGCATGTTCCTCATTGAAGAGTTTATATTATAAATTATTTAACTAGGTATTCTACCTAAAACAATGGCCTCACTTGAAAGTAGTACATGTAAGTTACTATGATGTATTAAAAGTAATATGTAAGATATAAATAACTATAATCCCAACGAGTCTCATTGACTCCATGTGGGATTTTCTTGCCACCATATCAATGTGATAATTTGGATTGCACAAGAGATTCATTAAGATGATTACATGAGATATCTTAAGACATGTTCGAATATCTTGTGTACTTTGCTAGGGTAGTTGGGTGTCCACATGAAGTTGGTGGACAAAAAATTAGCAATGGGGTGATCATGAACACACTTATGTAGGAACAAGTGTGCATTCCTAGAAACATCCACATGTTCATGATGTGACAAACTCAACATCCCCTGAACCACCACAAAGGAGGCCATGTCTTCCCCTCAACAAAAGAATATGGATGTTCTTAGGAATACGCACACATTCCTAAGAATGTGCACACATTCCATGAACATGCATGTGCTCTGGGAACATGTGCACATTCCTCTACATAAAATATGCATAAAGTGGGCACGATTAGTCTATTTCACCAACAGACCAACTGCACCATGTGTTCTCAAGAGATATTGAGAAAATTGTTGGTTGGATTTTGCAGACGTGGTATTCACACTCTCCTAGTATTGTCTCCGAATAATTCTATGTATGTATTTGGATGAAACTTTTTTTTTTAATTTCCTATTTTTTTAAATGTTTAAAAGATAAATGTAAACTATATTTTCCATTACTAAATTGCAACACAATTAATTAACATGGGGCCTCCAGAAAACCTAAACCCGACACCACCACAATATGGCACACCAAACCCCAACCGGTAAATATAACATGGAAATTGATGAAGGGTTGAGGTCTCATAGAAATATTTTTCAAGACTTACGATGTACTAGAGATCCCTTGTGATTATCACAAATGAGCTCCCTAGACACCATTATATCTTCCATTATAAATTCTCAAGGTCAATTATGTAAGATTTTTTTTTTTTTTTTAAGTAAGCTTCTACATTAATATGGACAAAATTTACATATCAACATAGAGGGGAGAATTTGTAGTTCTAGTCCCATAGAGACCATGACAGTCTCTAGGGCTCCATATCTCAAAAAACAAAAAAATATTTCCTAGCCCTGAGGGGAAACTAGGTCTTAACCGATCTGAAAATATGATTCTTATCCAGTTCAAGTTTGACTATACTTCAATCCATATCTAAAAGCCTAGATATCATAATAAAATAAGAAAGTAGATAGCATGATGTCATTGTTCATTCTGAACCTGAGGGTTGGTTAGGTCCATAGTCTCCCATTCAGAAACAACATTTGAGGTCTCAACACCCGCATAGCTCCTTGCAGGAGGGACACATTTAACCCCTTGATGTATGGTGATCTAGGTGACCACTTCAGTTAGATATGCATTCTGGACTTCCAGAGCTTCATGTCTACTCTTCAACTGAGGAAAATCTTACTGCTTGGGGAGCATGCCCATTGCCACCATGGTTTTGGTGTGCTAGTGCAGTTCGAGGGTTTGATAAAACTTTGAATTGTGGGTTTGGGTACATCCCAAGTCAAGGATGAAGCTTCCAACCTAATCCTCCACATCATCATAATCATGGAATTCCCATATTTGTCGAACTTCATCCTCAAGCTCTGTCATCCTGGCCTTATCTACCTCAGGGACAAAGTCCTCATAGAATTTGGTCACATCAATAGAAACTTTCTCTACACGAGAGGGCTAAGTTGAGTGAGGATATGAAAACTTCCTTCCTCTAAAGGACATTTCCATACTGATAAAATGGGGAAATAAACTAACAATATAGGTAAGAGCAGTGGGAGAGTAATCAGCATATCCGAGGAAGGATGAACCTGAATCTCTGCCCTCACAACTCCAATTTAATGCATTCAAGCTCAGAATGTAACCTCTTGGGTCACCCATATCAATTCCATGATTGAGCTCATCATGAGGAAGGATATGATTTACAAACATGGGTTCCTCGTCATTATGCAGTTGATGTTGCTCCATGGTTGAATGGGGCTTCCCACCTCAATTTCTAATGTTGTTTTTGAACCTAGAGACGTTGTAGACCTCCCGATCATCATGTGAATGCAAAGTGTGAGTGAGACTGTTCTTTGTGTTTGGATGATCATAATAACCCCCTAGCCAATGTTTTTTTTTAAGTGAAATTTCTCCAATTTGGATAAAATAGTTATGCACACACTTATATTTTTTGCTGAAATATAAACATTTTCCATGAATATATAATAAGTTTTCTTAATGTTTTCACCAAATCAATGATTATGCATCCCAATTTTTTGGGTATATTCGCTACATATGGATGATTAGTTAGTAGTAACTACTCTTGGGAAAACCATGAATTTTCAATTGAAGTCATGTAAATTTATACTGGACAAGGAAATGTTTTTAATAATTTACTTCTATTATTTTTTTCACTTCTTTCAACATGGAGGCAGTATATCATGTTGTATGTTAGTGTGTAGAGATTTTTTCATGTATTTTTAAATACATTTTCCATTTCCATTTTTTTGTTTTAAGCTCCCTCTAATTGATATAAAATTTTGTTTCTTTTCTCTAAATACTCTTCCATAAGATTTGTTTTGTTAATTATTGTCGATGATGCACATCTGACACAAATAGAATGACGTTGTTAGCAAATTTTAATGGTAGTAACATGATATCAATCGGTTATTGCCTAACATAAATGATAGAATTTTTTACAAATATAGTTTGATCCCAAAATGGTTTCATAAGTTATAATTAATGTGGTTTGAGAAAAAAAAACATTGCCCCTAGCCTATATGACCGTGAAAGGACTTTGACATGAACATGGGTGTCATCTAGAGTTGATTCCTAAGTGACAGGTGTGGAATGTGAATGCAATATCGTAGCCAGTTGGTTTCTCAGGAAAGGCACCTCCTCAATCATGCCTCCCCTATAATCATGCGAGCTAACAAGCACCCCATCTGGGGAAAGTAATATTTCTTATTATAATGTCAGAATGTTTGAATTTTACAATATTGGGCTAGATAAAGACTAAGTTAAAGACATAAACATTACAAAACAATGGTTGATGACATTTTTCATTCATCCTAAAACTGAACTACAACCACTAGTCACAAAGGGATGAATTTATATGGAATAGTGCACCTACCAACCATTTTTAGAGAATTGGATGGATGGTGGTTTATGGTTTTTGACAAACCTCCTTTCAATCATATGTAGGTGCCTCTATATTTCATCAGGAAATTCGGGGAAGATTTTATGTTAAGTTTCTATGTAAATTACTTTGACATTGGAGAATTACAAGGGGTCGGTCAGGGGTCCACATAGGATAGAGTAAATGTTAGGCATGACCCAATGCTAATTCCTTTTCCTCTTAGGTGAAGGATTGACCTCCCTATTCATCATCCTCCCATCGGAGAAAGCATCAACGAGACACAAACATTTATATCAACCTTGACGCGGAGCCTAGTGTATCATAATAGTTTTATATCATTATCTTGGCATGAACATTACAAAAAAATGGTTGATGACGTTTTCATTCATCCTAGAACTGAATTACAACCACTAGTCACAAAGGGATGAATTTATATGGAATAGTGCACCTACCAACCATTTTTAGAGAATTGGATGGATGATGGTTTATGGTTTTTGACAAACCTTCTTGCAATAATATGTAGGTGCCTCTATATTTCATCAGGAAATTCTGGGAAGATTTTATGTTAAGTTTCTATGTAAATTACTTTGACATTGGAGAATTACAAGGGGTCGGTCATGGGTCCACACATGATAGAGAAAATGTTAGGCATGACCCAATGCTAATTCCTTTTCCTCTTAGGTGAAGGATTGAGCTCCCTATTCATCATCCTCCCATTGGAGAAAGCATCAATGAGACACAAACATGTATATCAACCTTGATTCAGAGCTTAGTGTATCATAATAGTTTTATATCATTATCTTGGCATGACCTAGACCTGATGTTGGGAGAGGGGTTGGTCCTTCAATCCCCTATAGTAGAGTTTGTCCAGGAGAGGAAACACAAACAAACTATGTATTCATGTGACCCTTACATATGCTTGAGCTTCAAGCAAACTTGTTATGGGTCGATGAAGGCCTAGCATCCATGTGCTCACTCCTAATGAGAAAACATCTAAAGATGAGGATAACCATATTGACATATAACCAATCATGGAGATGAATGAATGACATTCTTTATTGAGATTGGCCCCTACAGGAAATATCAACTTCACTTCTCTTGATATGTTGGAACCCCAAGGGATTAACACTTCCCACCCACAGGATCAACTCAAAGTATCCCAAGATACATTGGACATTGCACCAAACTTCATCAACTACAGTCGAAGGAATGCAGAAGTAATATAAGAATTTAGTCTCCTATGTCCTTCTAGAAATACATTTTCTACACATAAAAAATGTGCATTTGACATAATCCTACAACATTTACAAGAAAGAGAACCAAAAGAGCCATTGAAGATGATCATCCAAGGCACTACAAGCAAGGGTAATCCTACCTTATACGCTGCATCAAAGAAGCACTATCTTCTCAAGCAACATCTGGCCATAGCCCAATGTTGCTTCTTGTCACTACTGGAATTGCAACATTTAACATACATGCAACCACTATACATGCAGGGCTTAGGATTACTATCAAGGACATGAATCCTTTACATGGTTAGTCCCTTACAGTGTTCCAAGAATAGATGAAACATATTCAGTACATTCTAATTGATGAGATGAGCTTCATAGGATCTAGACATTTTGTGCAGATTGAAAGTCATTTGCATGAGGCATTTCCATAAAGAAACAACTGCTCATTCGGTTACCATTCAATAATGCTTGTGGGTGACTTGGGTCAACTACCACCAGTAATGGACAAACCTCTTTATGCAAGAACACCTTGAGGGAGGAGCTTATAGACAACCTTTACCACTGTAATCAAGTTAGAAAAAATGTTTTGTCAACAAGGCATCTCCGGGAGTCAGTCTTGATTCCACCAGTTGTTAACCAACATTCACAATGCTACACCAACAATTGATGATTGGAACCTCCTTAAGTCTAGGACTAACAGTTCTTATCCATTGAAGAGCGTCAAAGTTTTGACACTTCAATCCACCTCTTTGCAACAAACATTCCTATGGACAACCACAAAAATTTCATGCTTCAATCCTTGAATATGTCAATCGCACAAAGTGTCGCAGAATTACTTGGTGCTTCAGAAGAACACCAACATGATGATGACCCACTAGAAAAACATGTCTTGCTATGTATAGGCCAATGAGTTATGCTATCATGCAATTTATGGGTTCGGGTAGGATTAGTCAATGGTGCTCTCGGACTAGTCATGCAAATTGTATATGCATCAGGAAGTAACCCTCCAAATGCGCAAACATATGTTGTTGTGGCATTTGATAAATACACTGGCCCTTATAAGGACCAAAGCCAACCAAAGCATGTACTAATTCCACCCATACAACAAAGTAACAAGAAACAAATTCCCCCTTAAGATGGCTTGGACATTGACTATACATAAATCTGAAGGAATGACGTTAACAAGGTCTACCATTGACATTGGTAACATTGAACGTCAAGGTTTGACCTTCACGGAAATGTCATGCACTACTACTATAGAGGGAATGCGAATAACACCATCATTCTCCTTCAAACGATATAAAAAAAAGAAGTATATTGCTTATGTCTCACTACGAAAAAAACAAGAGACAGACCTATGTTCTTTGTCGCTTAACTTTTAAATTCTTCTATCTTGTAATCATACTTCTATACATGAAATGTTCGACTTAGTTCATACTTCTATACATGGAATAAAATCGTGTCAAATATTTGCTAACTAATACCTATCAATCATACTTTGACCTAAATACTTTGCAAAAGTTCACTTTCTTATTCTCCTTTATACATTAAAATGATTAACATACCATTATAATGCTACTTAAAAAATAATATACTTATTAAAAAAATTAAAAAATATTAAAATGATTAACATACCATTATAATGCTACTTAAAAAATAATATACTTATTAAAAAAATTAAAAAATATTCTATAGTGATCTCTTCAGTATTGACTTTCTCTACTTAGGCAGTAGAATTTGACGGGTAAATTGCCCATGTACTAGAATTTGACGGGTAACTTGACCATCCAGAGACAATTTAGCCGTCAAATACGGCAAACACTTCATTGTAACCTTCATTAAACAGCTTTAAAAACTGTAAAACGTTTTATAATCTGGTTATAAACGTCAAATTTGACGGGTGAGATGGATTTGGAATTCCAACCTTCGGGGTATGCTGCGTACTAATTTCAACGTAACTACGCTGATTATGGGAGAAAGCAAAGACCATTGGATGTTAGTCATATACTCATCTACTAGCGCGCCCTTTCATCCTATTCTAAATTTATCGGTAGAATCTGATAAGGGAAGTGCAAGTACTGCGGCCCGATCGGAAGGAGAAAACATGCCTAAAATCATTGCCAAGATTCTTTTAAACTGCGTGTGTACACAGCCCCACCAATCGAATCATCAATTGGGAAAACATACTTGCAAGGTGCAACAGAAGTCGGGTTCTGTTGTGAACCCGGGTCGGTGGGATCCTCTATCGATGGAATACCAACTTTTTCACTAAACCTATTCATTTAACACGGACTAACAAACCGAGCTTTAATATGACAGCAGGAATCCCTACGACGAAGACGAAGAAAGGGACTTGTCGTCAATAAATACCATGCATCCCCCGGATTACAACATAATCCTCACTTCATCCTCTTTTTAGTTATTCTTCCTGGCCTCAGGAAATATATCTAGGGAACTGTCGACTAGATATGGCTGGAAAATCATCAGTTAGATCTCCGGGTGCGTGCAAATGCCTGCTTGTTACTTTGACGTTGTTGCTCTCCTTATTGCGTTTGATGCAATGCAGGCATGTCACTGACTTTCCAGTACATGAAGTAGTTGGTGCTGAGAAACCCCTTATTGGATTGAGAATAGACCTTGTTCATACAGATTCACCGCTCTCTCCATTCTCTCCTGGTAATATTACATCCACTGAGCGTTTGAAACGAGCAATCAAACGCAGTCATGACAGACTAGAAAAACTGCAAAAGTCTGTTGACAACGTGAAAGAAGTCGAGGCTCCAGTAAGTGCAGTACGTGGGGAATTTCTCATGAAGATGGCGATTGGTACACCATCTTTATCCTTTTCTGCGATCTTGGACACTGGCAGTGACCTAACATGGACGCAGTGCAAGCCCTGCAGTAATTGCTATAAGCAGCCAACTCCAATCTATAATCCCTCCCAGTCCTCGACTTACAGCAAGGTCCCCTGCGAAAGTTCTTTGTGCCAAGCTCTTCCTCTGTTTTCTTGCATTAGTGCAAATTGCGTATACCTGTATACTTATGGTGACTCCTCCTTCACCAAGGGCACCCTGTCCTACGAGAGCTTTACCCTTTCTTCTCAATCGCTTCCCCGTATTGCGTTTGGTTGCGGGAACTACAATGATGGAGTTGGCTTCGGCAAAGGAGGTGGATTAGTAGGCTTCGGCCGGGGTCCTTTGTCCTTCATCTCACAGCTTGGATCGTCGGTGGGTAAGAAGTTTTCTTACTGTCTCGTCTCTGTTACTGATTCTCCTTCCAAAACCAGTCCTTTGTTTATAGGCCAGACTACTAGTTTGAATGCCAAGAGGGTCAGTTCCACTCCTCTTCTTCAAAGCAGATCGCGGCCAACTTTCTATTATCTTTCGTTGGAGGGAATCAGCGTTGGCCGTCAATTATTGGATATCCCTTCTGGTACTTTTGATCTTAAATCCGATGGCACTGGTGGATTTATCATAGACTCTGGAACAACTGTAACATATCTGAAACAGCCTGGATATGATGCTGTCAAGAAAGCGGTGAAGTCGTTGATTAATCTCCCGCAGGCCAGTGGGTCGAGCATCGGACTGGACCTTTGTTTTAAACTACATTCTGGCTCTTCAACTCCAAAATTTCCCACTATCACTTTCCACTTCAAGGGAGCAGACTACCATTTACCCAAACAGAACTACATATTCGTTGATAGCAGTGGCATAATCTGCCTTGCAATGCTACCGAGTAGTTCGATGTCCATTTTTGGTAATATTCAACAACAGAACTACCACATACTTTATGACAACGCAAGGAACATGCTGTCCTTTGCACCTACTGTTTGTGATACCTTGTAAGCGTATGCCTATAGGCCGTGCTCAGTATTTGCTACTGGTATCTGTTTTTCTCTATATATATTTTGTACTTCCCTACCACCACTATAACAGTTCATAATAATCTTTGTAGATCATATATTTATATATAAATAAAGAACGTTGGTTAAAGCCAATTTCTAACTTATGGTACCGAAGATTTGTGTATATGTATGGAATGTTTGATATAATAAAAATTAACTGAATCTGATGATTAAGGTGGATC